>BHFT01046855.1:0-55668 GCA_004320025.1 Laticauda laticaudata
GCAAGTGTTTCTCTCCATTTTACATCCTCTTTCCATCTGTTGGTGCTGTGTGACAGGGGCTTTACTTTCTTTCTCAATCTTTTTCTGAAAAATGAATGTTTTTTTTTATATCTGTTTGATTTACTTGGATAATGTCTACATCAGTTTTTAAAAAATATCGTGCTATTGGTACCTCTTCTGCTTTCATGATTTACTTTTTACTTTCCTGAATCTTTCTAAACACAAAAGTGCAGTGGTTATTTTTTTTTTTAGCTCTATTTGAAACCAATAAAGTATTACTTTTTTTCAATTTTATATTCCAAATGTATATTTATACGTAAAAAGTTTTCCCATTCATGCCAGTTTTCTTGTCCTTCAGCCTTTTATTGGACTTTCCAATTCTTTCCAGCATTTTTCTAAATCCTATTCCACATATACGTGCACTCCTGTTATTTTGCTACCAGATTGCAACTACTCCTAAAAGCTTTCAATCTTTGTAAGACAAAGTTGGGAATACATATATTCACTTTCCAGGTCAATCTGCTGCAAATCTCATTAGGATCTAATAGATGTCTTCTGATATTATATAGCCTTGGCAAGGGTGACTGCTATAATTATTATGTGTCATCATATTGATGTCAATTCTCAGTGATCACAAAGGTGTATTAGAATGATCTGTTCTCAGCATGGTCCTTCAGGGCTTCTAACACTTATCAGTAGCTGCTGTAACTGTGTTCCTCCACTTAGCAGCTGATGTTCTTTCTTTTTTTCCTTTAATCTTTCCCAGCTTTATGGACTTCTCAGGAGGACTAGATCTTCACATAATCTGTCCAGGGTGTGAACCTGATCAATTGTGTAATTGAGAACTCTGGACTGATGTGTTCTATGATCTGTTTCTTTGTTTTCCTGGTTATCCCTGGTACTTTCAGGAGTCTTTTGATCACCAACATTATTTTTAGAAGTCTTTTTTCCAATCACAAATATCAGCTGGGTGTGTATGCTAGATCTATTTTTTTTTAAGTAAAAGTTAACCTTTGTGTTCCTCTAGTAGTCCTTCTCTAGTTGAGCATACATACCTATGCAAGTTATTCTTGTTTTGTGACTGGGACCAGCCATTTGGTCATTAAATGAAGAAGTCACTAAATGAAGCCTTGAATGTGCTTATGATCTTATTTCGGCTTTCCACCAGCTCCATTTTAGTTGGCACAGGGCTATCAATATAAACTAAAAGCAAAACAAAACAAAAGGAGAAATGTTTTCCCTTTTGCATTTGAGCATCCAAGAAGGGACAGGAAAGGAGGAAGGGAAAAAGGAAAGACAAATAAAAAGAATGGAAGATGGGAAGAGAGCAAGGAAGGAAAAATAAGGAATGAGGGAAGGAAGAAGAGGAATGAAAAAGGAAGGAAGGAAGGAAGGAAGGAAGGAAGGAAGGAAGGAAGGAAGGAAGGAAGGAAGGAAGGAAGGAAGGAAGGAAGGAAGGAAGGAAGGAAGGAAGGAAGGAAGGAAGGAAGATTATGAGAGGGAGGAGGGTTTGAAGGAAGTCCTGCCTTAGCACTTGTCCACCACAGGTGCCCCTGACACCAGTGAGCTGGCCATGCCCCTCCCAGGTCAAACACAATCCTGATGTAGCCCTCAATGAAATCAAGTTTGACAGCCCTGTCTTAGACAGCACCATAATAACAAACATGCATTCTTTCTGAGCTTCTTCCATGTTCCATGGTAAGTAGTCGTGATGCCAAGTTCTATTTCCCTGACAACTAAAATACTTATTTAATTGAAAAGGAACCTGACAGAAACAGCAGGAGCATACGGACACAATGGAATCATTACATCTTATTATGTAATTTAATTTTATGAAGTGGGGCTTCAGTTCCAAAAGAAAGTTAAGTGCTTAATCTAGGCAGGTGGGAGGTTCAGTTGTGCTGTTGGTGCTGCACTGGAGTTTCCATTCAGATCTAAATAAGCATCTCTTTGTTGTAAGGGCTTCTCTCCAATCCCTGTTAGAAAATTCTGTTGCCTTTTGGGCACGGAAGCTTTGGAGGCTGGCACCAAGCTGGGCTGGCTGTAATTTGTGTTAATTGACAAATGTAGAGCTTTCCTAAGAACGGCATCGAGGGCATTCTGCCACTTCATTACACATAACAACACAGAGACAATTATGTGTTTGTTTCTGCATGCTTCAAACCTAGACCCAGGAGTCCCTATGTTGAGATTTTTGGGCTAATAATGCCTATTTGTACACACCACCCAATAGTTGCAAAACAAATCAAAACAGTGAAAGGCCCCTATTAAATCTGCTTCAAGGTCATTGGAAGATCTAACTATAGTTTTTAAAGCTCTTGGCAATCCTCTTGCGGTAAGTGAAACAAAAAAAAAGTGAAAAGTAAAATGTGTGTACACAGATTTTGCATATAAGAAATAATCTCATCTGCCAGGGGTGGGATTCAAAAATTCCAGCAACCGATTCTCTGCCGGTTAGGTGGGCATGGCCATCGTGGGTGTAGCCTACCAAACTTCTGGGAGAGCTATTTTTTGCCTTCCCCAGAGTCCGGAGGTTTCCCTTGGGCCTCTGGGAGGGTGAAAACAGCCTCCCCAGCCTCCAGAAATGAGCTGGAAACAAACTCATTTCTGGACTTCTGAACCTTCTGGTTTTGCATGTTTTTTGCCCTCCCAGTGTCAGGATTCCGGCAGTTACTCCAATTGAGTTTCGAGCCACACATCCAAAACTTCAAAGGATTTATTGGAAGAACATCTTTCTGTTGCCAACTATAAACTATAGAAAATGTTTTATGAGTTGACATCCAGAGCCTCCATGCGGACCCTGCACTTAAGCTGCATCCAAAACGGGCTGCATGGAGACTCCTGGGAGGGGTGCATGGGGCCAGCCAGTTGGTTCAACTACTGGTTCGGTGAACCAGATATTAATTCAACATCTGGTTCGCCCAAGCCGACTGAATCCCACACCTGGAAATAATGTATGTTAACTTCAGTGAGCTTTTCTTTGGGCTCATGTTCATGTTCCTTATCTATGATACAAATGTCTCCCAATAATTATTTCTTTCTGCCTTCGTGTCCTCAAGATGCAGCATTCTTCACATCTCCAGACCACAGTTGAAGCAGCTTACTCATCTTTAATAGTTTCACATTTAAAGTAGCATTGTTCTCCCAACTAAGAGTTTCACCTGGCTGTACTGCTTTCATTACTTTGGGGATGAGACCATTTTGAGTACTCCATTCTAATTCCATGGCTATCCACAGCCTGTATCTAGACATTACCAGTTACATAAATAAAAATGGACTTATTTGTCCTGCTTCCATTCCATTATACCGTTATTTGAAGATGGAGCTTGCTTATTACTGATTATTCCTTCTTGCTTTACCTCACTCCTAAACCTGCAATCTATCAGCTGGATAATTTTTGCCCAAAAGTGTAGCCCTCTGTTAGAAGAGCAGGAAATAGTTTAATCTGGGACCTATTAATTGGGCAACTTGAAGATGGAATAACATACTTTTCCAGCCACCTCCTTATACTCTTCTAAATTTACCCTCTTTCATGGGGGTAGTTAGAACCATAGGTGTTTATTTTTCCACCAGAAGTCAATATTTCATACAGTAAAAGGGAAAACAAAGCTGGGGAAACCTACCCATTACTTTCCTCAACTTGTCCTGTATAAAATATTGTAGTGAAAGATAGTACCAGTCACAGGCTTTACTGGTGTCAGAAGGGTGGTCAGCAATCAAAGCTACAAATTTTCTGCCAATATCCTTTTCTACCTGCTCATGGATTTATGAATAATCTTTACCAAAGCCACTTGGCTATATGAGGTTCTGATAAGTTCCATTCTATTTGTACCACTGAACTTCTGGGTATTAAATATACCCAGGAACAGCATTTCTGCTTTTTTGCCTATTGGGCCTGCTGTAATAATGCTTCACACAATATAAAACTAAATGGATATTACTGTAAGGCAACTGTGAAATGGACTTATATATTACCTTGATTTCTTGAGAATTCACATGAAAACTAAGGAAACTTAGAGACTTTAATTTATGGGATTTAAGAGGCTGCCTTGGCTTATCTATAAACAGGCAATAAACATGCTCAATTGCGGCTCAATCATTTATATAGGTTTAAAAACATAGGAGTTACTGGAAATAGGATGCATGTGTTTTGGAGCATGTCAAGCTTATCCTCTGTAGTGTTGCTTTCCAGCATGCAAAATAGGATTGCATGTTGCGTTCAGCCAACTCTGGAATCCCAACTGAAGCAGTATGATTGAGAAACAGCTTGAGGAATATCCAAACTGAAACCATCTTTGAAAGGAGACCAAATCTAAACTTGAATCATCTTTGAAAGCAGACCAAATCCCTCTAAAGCTTAGTTGATATTGATAGACCCACAGAGACACCATGCCTGCAAGATATTTCTCCCCAAATACTTTACAGAATGAAAAAGCTATTAGGGATTGATGAGATAGAAGAGTTGTACTTTTTTGACCGGCAAATCTATGATAAATTTAGTGTAGCACTCCCATCATTGGAAGGGGCAAGGCTAAATAATATATGCCAGGACTACTCTTAGAGCTCAGTGCTTTTCACATTATTACTTTCTTTGCCCCAGAGCAGGAAAAGTAAATGTGGAGTTACTCAGAGTAGGAAGGTTGTACCATTTGAGTTCTTGCTTGGAAAATTCTTATCACTCATGCAAGTCTATCTGTCTCTGCAGCTGTTTGCTCCACATCCATTTTTTTTTTTTAACCTCTGTTGCATTTGTAATGCTTTTGATGCCAATCGAGTAGAAAAATCAAAACCTTTTCAATAAGTCTTTCATTCATCATACTTCCCTAGCACCTCACTCATTTTATACTTTCCAGGTTTCCTGCCCATATATATGAATCTATGACATAAGCTATGCCCATCCAAATCAGCAAAGAAAAATGGAGCAGGAAGAAAGCAAATCACCCCAAATATCACTGCATTGAAACCCTTTTAATCGATTGCTCCTTTTTCTGTAATTGGAAAGGTTTTAATTGGGCTGCATTTAGTGTAATGCTGCTTTATTTTCTCATCTCTAGTTTTATGGGTCTGAAGTCTGTTTTAATGTAATCTCTAACTACTCTGCATGGTTTCATTTCAAATAAAATGATATCAATACATAATCATTCAGATTCCAGGGATAGCCCAGACCTAGATGAAACTTGTTCTATCTAATGAAGCACAGACAATCAATCTGCTTTTTCCAAGCAAAAAAAACATCGAAGCTTCTTTAATGAAAGGTTGTTCCAACGGCAGTAACCACCTTTGAAGATTTTCCCCCTTCATTACTGTTTTTTATCCCCTCATCCTCGAGGGCATGGGGATTTGAATGTGAGAAAATTCTCACTAGTTTTCCTGGAACTAGAGTTCATTAGAGAGCAGATTACAATATGGACTGCTAAATTTAAGAATGGGAGAGGTGGAGAAGGGTGGATGTAGAAGAGAAAGAAAAGGATGGAAAACAAAGGGATATATAAGAGGGGACACACACACACACACCCTTATATATATCCCATTTGTGTGTGTGTGTGTGTGTATGTGTATGATATTCAGCTTTGTTCGGGTATTTTCCCACGTCATATAGTTGTGCTTTTAAAGTTGTAGCGACTTTCAGCAGAATCTCATCTGCCATCATCAGGCTTCTGTATTGCGTTCGTCGCTGTGAGTCAGACTTTTACAGTTGTTTCAAGTTTTAAATTTGGGGCTAGCCTACGACTGTGCAGAGTAGTTTTTTCTTCAATCCTGATTGGTTTGGGAGTCTTGGTCCTTGTGTTTAATTGGTCTTGGAATTTGCTGTGTTTTTGATTGATTGGTGTTTCTAATTCTTCTGTTTGTAGCTTTTTTTGTCTTTCATTGGCTGGCAAAAATTGTGTTTCCCTGTATTCGGAGGCTTGGCTCTGAGTAAACGAGGATGGCTATCATTTATTAGGAAAAGCTAGGTTGCATCTGGGTGCCTTGGTTGGGGTGTGTTTGGGAGGCTGGAGGTATGCAGGGGGAGTAGTCCTGCTTTGGGTGCCCAGGTGTTTGGCCTGGCTTGTGGTGTGGATGATCTTTTCTAATTTGAGACGTGGCAGGCTTCCGCAATGATTGACAGTCTGGTGGAAATCATGCTCTTCTATCATGCTTTCAGTCTTTTTTCAAATCTCTATTGGCTTCTCTGATGATTCTGGTGGCTGGGGTTTTCTAAATATGGCTAGGGTTTTGGTTGCCATTGAAGGTGATGGTTGTGACGCTGTGGCTTTCATGGTGTTGGTACCCCGCCCTGGATGAACAAAAAATGCATGTAAAAAAGCTGGAACCACCTCCTCACTAGTCCAACCACATGAAAACCACAGGTCATAACATCAACTCAATGGCACCAACCCTAGCCACTAATAGAAACCGCCAACCAACAGAATCATCAGAGAAGCATGGACGATTGAAAAAAACCTGAAAGCATGAATAGTATTGAATTCCAGCAGACTGCATCATTTGGCAAGCTATGCACTCTCAAATAGAAAGATCTCCACACAACAACAAGCCCGGCAACACCTGGGCAGCAAACAGAGCTCCCCTATACCTCCAGTTCACACACAAAACCTGCAACCAGGCACCCAGATGAAAACCTACGCTATCCTAATAGTAATAGCCGTCCTTTCACACGAAGCCAAGCTGCACTGAAAGCCTTCCATACAGGGAACACAGTGCTGCCAGCACAATCAAAGCCAAAAACAGGCAGAAGAAAGCAGAAACACCAATCAACAAAACTCCAAGTCCAATAAACCAGACCAAGACTTTCCAACCAATCGATGAAGAAGAAAGCAATCTGGGACAATAGGCATAGGACTAAGCCTCAAAATTTAAAACCAATGGCTGTGAGAGCCTGGACCCACATAACAAACCGCAGTTTACCGAGCCTGATGATGGGCAGATGACGATTTTGCTGGAAACGGTTTGCTACATAACCTTTAAAAGCACTACATATGATGGTGCGGGATATACTTGAAAGGAAGCTGAACAAGCACACACATCACATACACACACACACACACACACACACCACAACACACACACCACACACATATATTATACATATATATCTCTTGTATTTTGCCGCATAGACTGTCTGAACCACATATTTAAAGCCCTGTCACACTGGCACCCAATCGGATGCAAAGAGGAATGTACAAATCGGCAAAAAGCTTGCCCATCCGTTGGTTTACCCGTTGATGTATTCCGTTCTGTACTACTGGCCTCCGTTTTTTACTTCCTCTCTATCCGTCAGCATCCATCTTATTGACGTTTTCATCCGGCTCAGAAAAGTTTTTGACCCTGCTCAAACTTTTGCGTGGGGGGGAACCCATGTATCCAATTCGTCCATTTGTTCATCCGGCGAGGGGCATTCCATTTTGCATTTCCGTTAACGCATCCCGCTATAATCCGCTTAGGCAGCCACTGCGCATGCGCGCAACTCGCATACCGCTCGGACGCAGGGAGGAAGGGAACGGACTAAGAACAGATGCAGAACGGATGCCGAATGGATGCCAAGTGGAAACAAAGCTTTAAAATGGAAAATAACATTCTAGAAAGGGAACCTATCTGGACTATTAGTATGTCTAACAGGATGCCTAGAGGGATGCCTAGAGGATGCCTAGAGGATGCAAAGGACACCCGTATACTGCCTATCAAAAGGCGGAGCAAACTCGTCTGCATATCTCACTTCAGGACCAGCAGCCAGCAGCTGTGGCAGACCTCTGCAGCGCTTCATCTACTCTTGCTCTTCCAAGCAGCATCCAGTCATTGTCAATCGGTGGATCGTACACATCTTTTTGGCAACCGACGCATTCCTTCTGCCAACAGTGGGGGAAGCCATCTACAGGCCTGGTGAACTATACTACGGAAGAAAAGGAGGTGGCAAGAAAGCGTATGGGTCCGAAGGATGGATCGGGAGAAGAGCAAGAGTCACGGACTATACTAAAAGCATGATGGGGAGCTCAGGAACGAGACACTCGGGGCCAATTCCAAAACTTCATGAGGATGGCCTCCAGCCATGTTTGAACGAAGTTGTGGAGGAGCTGACAACCCATGGTTGACCAAGGCAAACACGGCAACTTCCGCCCACGCCTGGAACCTGGGCTCAAAGGTGGCAGTTTCACTCTGCGCCACGCTGGCCTCAGGGACCACCTAACAGGAGCATGCAGTACGGCTGGAGGGTGCCACACAACACCAACCCTCAGCAATTGTGGGTCAGAGAAGTGGTGCAGGCCATCATTGAAGAATACCTGCAGGAGCTCCTCCAGTGCCCCTCCACTGATGAAGGAATGGAAAGAGAAGTTTGCAGAGCAGTGGTACCGAGAGGTTGAACCTTCCCACACAACGTATGGATTGCCATAGGATGGGAAGCAACATTGGGCCTGCAAAAGCACTACCAAAGTCAGGCTCCACTTATTTCAACTACAAAGGCTTCTTCAGCATCATCCTCCTTTTGCCATGGGTCCACGATGCTGACTACGGAAGTTTCTTGTACAAGCATCCGATGCTTCAGGCAGCGGCTCATTTGTTTCAGGATGCCCAGGTTACAACGCCCACGTGACCTCAGGAAGGGGCTGGCAAGGGCAACCATCATCATGGGCTTTCCAGATCCAGACCCCCTGCACCAACGACCTGCAAGATGTGCCCTACTTCATCGTGGGGATGACGCCTTCTGCCCTCGAACCTACCTCATGAAGCCCTACACCTCCAGACTGCCTCACCCGTGAAGAGAGGATCTTCAAACCTTACAGGCTGTCCAGGGCAAAGGCGGGTGGTAGACGAACCTTGGGCATCCTGGCGCACCAGGTTCCCAGTACTTCTCGCACCCCATGCAGCATGGCCCCAGAGACCTGAGGGGAAGGATCGTGGGAAGCTTGCTGCATCCTACACAATCTCATGCGCACCCGCTTACCGGTCTTGCAGAACAGGCTCATGGACCTCCCAACAGGCAATGGGGACATGGAGCGGCCTGGGGAATGGAGGAAGGGCGAAACCTGATAGACTCTGTGGATGTGGCAAGACCCAACAGAGCTTCACGTGAAGGGAACGAAGCCAGTGCAACCTCCTGAAACACTGGTGCGGGCAACTCCCCAGCTGGAGCAATGGAAGTGGCAAGAACCAGGATGATAGATTGCTTAATGGATGCTTCCCTTCAGCCTGTCTCATCACAACGGATACTAGATTGGAGCCATGTATGTTGGGGTGGGCCTACAATGAACAGCGCGTTTAATAAAGAGGTTGTGTTTGTGTTGACATGTGTGGATGGATTATTACATTTGTATTGAATTTAATAAAGGGCCATAAGGTGTTGGCCACCTGGGAGGGTGGATACCAGCCTACCCATCCCACTATGTTTGCACTGGAAGGCTTATGCTATCCCTGCTATCTCTTACCCATACCCACAGCTATTACGCATAAGGTCGCACAGGTATCCCTGCCGCATACCCACTGGGTATCTTAACCCATCGCCACAAGGCATGCAAAGGCTTTAAACCAATTCTAAAAGTTTTCCACCAAGACTTTAATTAAAAAAGAAATGGGGAAGCAAGGTGTGTGAATTTAATAGGATAAACTTTATTGAACAACAAGCTGTAAAACAAAAATGTAGCGCCCAATCAAGGGGGCAAGCCAAGTGTCCAAGGATAAAGTCCCAGGTAGCCAGCTACCAGTCCTCTGGTCACTCCCTCTTGGTCACTCGGAGGTGTGCGCAGTCTCAGGGCGTGAAGGGTCCAGGTGCTGTGGAGTGGGTGGTGTCTGGAGGTGCTGGTTGTATCGGTCATTGAGGTGCCCTGGCCCCGAGAGGACAACAGGGGATGGTGTGTTTGGAGGAAGACTCTTCAGACCAGCTGGCTCAGACCCGGGTGATGCTGAGAGGTCCTTCCTCCATTGCCATGGGGTGGTCAGCCCCAGTACTGATGACAGATGTAATGAGGGCTGGGCTTGGCTTTGTGGGGTGGAAGGAAGGGGAGGTAGTGGTAGTGGGGCTGGTCTGGTCTGGCAGTGGGTTGAGGACTGGGCGTGGGTGGGCATTGGTGGTCGTGGATGGCATGCTTTGTTGGTTGGTGGGGCATCATTGGCGTGGCTGGCATCGGTGGCATCAGTGGGAACCGGTGGCAACGTGTTGGCCCGGATGACTCTGTGGCCTGGACTGGGAAGGGCTACTTCCTGGTGCTGGGCTGGACCCTCTGGTTAGCCGTAGCCCTGTAGGTTGGAGGGGCTGTGGGAAGGCCTTAGTTATGGGAGGGACATCACCTGGGGTTGGAAGGTGGAGGAGGCAGACCTGGACTGGGTGGCGAGCAGGTTCCTCTGGGTCTGGAGTGGTTGTGAAGCAGCTCTCGTGCATCCGGGTTCCTTCACCACCTGGTACTGGGGATCCGCGGCATGTTCCTCAGGGCCTGGGTTGAATAGTGTGAGGAAAGGGCTGTGGCGGTTGGAGGATGAGGGTCAGTGCTGACGCAGCTGAAGAGGAGGAATGCTATTTCTTGGTGCGGATGCGTGTCCCTTATCTCCAGCAGGACAGTGTGGCTCTGCCCCTCGCTGCTGTCGTGGCTCTCTGCCTTTCTGTGGAGGTGGAGCTGGGTCGGTGGATGCGCGCTACGACTGTGGTGGACTCGATGTCTCCTTTCTCCCACCGGCACCAGGGATCCTCCAGCAGCGCTCCACCAGGTTACAACAGCTGTCCGCGGGTTCTCGCCGTGGCACGCTTCCACAGAAACCTGCCTGGAGAAGGGACTGGACTCTCGGCCGGAAGAGTACTGGGTCTCAGCAGGCTGCGCGGAGAGAGGTAGACAAGGGCGGCTTTCCTGGTGCTGCCTCGGTGGGATCTCACCCTCCAGGAAGCTGCACCTGGCGCATGAATGCGTAGGTCTCTCTGTCCGTCATGCTAACTTGTGGCCTTGGCCAGATTTTTGTCAGGTGCAGCTTCCCGTACCAGGTGTGCATTATGTTTCTCACGGCAGGCTGTAGGAGCACCCTCGAAGTGTAACCCATGTACTTTCCACCCTCTCTGCTCAAGCATGCCTGCTTCCTGTATGGTGTCCCTGTACAGGCCGGGTCGTCCTTCCGCCACAGATAGCATTCTCTCTCAGCCACTGCCAGCACCTCATCCTGCGTTGTTCGCTCCTGCAATGAAGTAATTGCCTCCTCTCCTGTCCTGCCATTAGCGCTCTTCCTCGCCTTTGGCAGGGACGCAGAATGCGGGCCCTCATCAGAGGGGCTCCGCAGTGGTAGGGGCTGCTTCCTCCACACCACGCAGCAGCAGCAGCACCGAGCAGGGATCATCATCATCATCACCAGCTAAGGATCCATAATCTATTACATCATCACAGCAGCGAGCAGCGGATCATCGATCACAGCAGCAGCAGGATCAGCAGGACCAGGAATCGAGCAGCAGCAGAGTAAAGCACCAGGAGCCCCAGCAGCACCAAGCACCGAGCAGCACAGGAGCAACGAGCAGTATGAGCAAGTCCAGCGAGCACGAGCAGGATGAGCGAGGAGCAGGCAGACCAGGGAGCAGCTTCAAGGCAGAGTATGCAGCACGCAGATAGCACCACCGGCCTAGGCGGCAGCTTCTATAGCATGAAGCCCGCACCGAGGAAGAGGCGAGCCCTAAAATTAGCCATATGAAGCAGAGTCAGGGACAGGGGGCGGGTGAGGGTGGCCCTTCCCTCTTGCCAGGGATGGTGCGGCCAGGATCTGAGACTTTCGCTTCTCCCCATGTTATGGGGGTTTGCTGGGCTGGCAGGGAGCTGGCAGGGAGGCTGGGCAAGGAAGGCTGGCCCAAGGCTTGCAGGAAGCGCTGGCACCAGGCTGGCAGAAATGCTGGCAGGAAGGCAGGGAGGCAGGCAGGGCACCGAAGGCTGGCAGGCAGAACTGGGCTGGGCAGGGAGGCTGGAAGGCAGGCTGCAGCATAGGCTTGGCAGGCAAGCAGAGAGGCGAGGGCTGGCAGGGAGGCTAGCCAGGAGTCTTGGGAGGCAGGCTGGCAGGAAGGCTGGCGCGAATGGCTTGCAGGCAGGGCAGGCAAGGACTTGATGTATCTTGGGCAGCAGGTCTTCCCTCCGAAGGCTGGCCGACGTGCAAGCTGCTTCCTTTATATCCGCGTGGCTTGCGCAATGCATCCCCCCCGCCATGCGCCAGATTAACGCCAGGCATCCGGTTAGGCTTCGCGCTATGCATCCGCTAGGCGTTCCGCTCTGCATCCGCTTCATTCCGCTCTGGCATCCGCTCTGCATCCGCTGGTATCAGTTCCGTGCCGCACTTTGCTGAGGCCCCCCGGAAAGCCTGCGGATGTGCCATCCGCTCAACATCCGTTCCGAGTCGCGCTAGGGCTTCGCGTCCGGCATCTGCTTTCATGCTGCCCTGCATCTCTCCCACGTCCGTTGTTATCCGCTCCGGTTATGCAGAAATTTTGGCCCCTTTTTGAGAGCGGGATAACAACGGATAACAACGGATGGAACATTTTGCTCGTCCGTTGTGTCCGTTTTGCATCCGTTGGGCAGTGTGACAGGGCCTTAATTTGTGGTGTGGCCTTTCTTTGGTTGTTCATTAACACCTCAATAGCAATATTAGTCTTTTAAAAGGAAACAATTCTCAGACATCCACTGATGCAACCTCAAGGGATTCCCAGTAAGCGAATTTGAGCCCATGCTACACAATAGAATTAATGATGTATGCCCTACTCAAATTGTGCTGTCCATGGATAATTTAGCTATCTTTGTCTTAGATTTACAAGAGGGGAATTAAAGTAGGTTTGCTTTCTTCCTACATCTGAATCTATTGGTCTGCTATGGTAGTAGCAGTTCTCTAAAAGAATGTAAACATTCTCATGTCCTCAGTTCAGGCTAGACACTTATGACTATAGCCAGACAATTTTCTTGGCAATGATACAAAAGTGGTTGGTCATTGTCTTTTTGAGGAATACTTTTTCAAGTTCCAGTCCAGGAATTTGGTGGTAATTCCCACCCTCCAACATTAAGACCTTAATCAGATCTAGGTTTGCTTAGCCTTTGAAATAAGCAAAAGGAGAAGAAAAAAATTGCTAACACCAAAGTTTTGCCTCAAAGTGATTATACATTTGTAATATAAATGAATGTTCTCTCCTGGGATATAAATGCCTCTTTGCCTTCAATCCATGTATCATGAAACAGTTCCCCATTCTTAAATTAAGAGACTTTCTGAGGTGACCTGTCAACTAGACAGACTAAATTGTCAAATAAACTACAGTACTGTGATCCACTTCCCCAGAGAAAGATGAGCTTCCAATTTAATTCCATTTTTTTATTTTTAACTGAAAATAACTGTCTTATTTTTAACTGAAAACCAGAATAATAATATGTTTCATGTCAGAAGGACACTCGTCCTGCATGACCCTTTTATCATTGTGTCTTGTTGATGGGTAAAGTGTTTTTAGAGAAACCCAATTTGTGGAAGTACTAATTTCTCAGCTTCCAAAATTCTAAGTGATCATGTTTAAACAAATTGGTGATGGGGAGCAGACTCAACTTTTCAGTGTGTGCTTGTATTTAGGGGTGTGTGTGTGTGTTATAATTAGGAAGGTATAGAAGTTGAGTGCAGATACCCAGATCATTGGGTGCATTATTAATGACAATTGTGCATTCAGTGCATTATTCTTTCTTTCAAGAGTGTGAAATATATAGAGAACGCCTTTTCTTTGGAATTCTGTTTTTGCCAAAACAAATGGTGAATAAATGCCAAAGTGAATAAATGGAGTCTCAGACTGAGTACTCACAGAGAAATAAATTTGACCACATGCTGCACACACATATTCGCATATTCCTTCCACAGTATATATTATTCACTGGCTATTCTTGCTAAGATGTTCTTTGGGACTAAGCAAACCCTGAAGCTTTGTATAATAAAAGGAATCAAAGGCAGGATTTCTATTCTTGCAAATACTACACAGCGGATGGTTCCACATTTAGCAGTGCTGACCCTATTGAAGCTGCCAAAATGCTGCCAATGTGCCTCTGTGATCATCTTTTTTGAAAAAAGATAAAATTATTCATCTTTTTTTTTCCAGGAAAAATAAATGATCTGGCAGCAATCCAGACAGAGCAAAAAATATGTTAGAAAAGGGAAATTAGCTTAAATAAACATTCAAGGACCAAATACACAAGAGGAAAGGAGAAAAGATTTTTTCCCCCATGGTTAATATAATTTTAATACCCTTTCTGTGTCCACTTTTGCATGCATCACAGGATTTTTGCACTTGTGCATCTTTGGAAGTTATCCACATCTCATGTTTATTATTCCAGTTGCTTTCCCATCATTTCATCATTTTATCTGATCATAGAACTCTCAGAAGACTATACCATAATCTAGTAGCAAAATCTCAAGATGAAATCCTGATTCGTGATTTGCTATCTGTATGTCAAGGTGAAACTGAACGAATATGATAATTTTGCTATCCCCAGAAGGTGGGCAGTAAAAGATACTAATTGCATTTCACTGAAGGCTTTAGAAACAATCAGCAGTTGAGAAGCTGAGAAGAATGCTGATGTTATTCCTATAAAGAAAGATTTCTCTCTGCCTTTTTCCTCTTTCGTTCCCTCCTCCCCACACACATACACATACCCACATTTTTATTTTGTTTACAAACCTATTATAGAACCTAGGAAATGAAGTGGATGGGGGAAACATAAAATCAGCTAAAGACTTTATGATTTCCATTATATTCTTCAAGCTGTAGATACCCAAACATTTCCTTGCTATCAGCAGTAATGATTTATTCATTTTATCACTCTGTGGTTTCTATGGCTAAAGGACCTCATCCAGCTCATTATATTTTCTGCTCAAATGCCATACAGAATCCCTTTTCCAGGACACCTAGAGAAAATGAAATATATTTCCACTAGGGTTATAAATTTCAAGCTTACATAGAAGCAATGAAGAAGCGTGCAACATTGCTGAGAAATGTGTCAGGGTACATAAAAGCTTGGTTTGGGCAGCAACAACTCCATACCTTGGCTTACATCTTCTTGCACAGTTTGTGAATGGACTATTTACCACATTCATAGGAGACAGAAAACTGGATGGGAAGGACGGAAATAAAATTTAAAATTATTTTAGGAGGATAGATAGATGGCATGAAACTTAGTGGAGACAAATGCAAAATTCATTATGTTATATACAGAAGTGAAACACACAGATTTATAATGGACAATACCTGGCTGGATAATAATACCTATGAAAAAAATATTTGAATAGTAACTAGTCGCAAACTAGATATTGAGCAAGTGTGATGTGACTGCAAAAAAGGCAAATGCAATTTTAGATCATATTAATAGAAGTATAATTTCTAACATATAAGAAATAACTGTTCTTCATCTTTTGTACGAATGAAATCCCAGTTTGATTTTTTCTTCGTTTTATGACCCTCCAGTCCCTATTTGGGATAGAGTCAGGGTGACTGAATAGAGCTAAGCATTTACCACTCTGACGCCCTTCCTGACATTACGCAGAGTTTGCAGCAGATATTCTTTCTTTCCTGGGAGAGAAATATCTGCTGCTACCTAAAATTGAACTGTCAACTGTCTTGAGTGGGAGGCAAACATCTTCATCACCAGCCACCATGCCACTCCAAATCCCAGTTTGAGTGATTTTGCCAAATTCTAGGCACCACACTAAAAGGGAGATTCAAACAAACTGGAACAAAAAAAGGGGAATCCCAAAGGTGCTTTTTTCAAGAGGCAACTAGACTTTCTGTTTTTTCTTCTTTTCTTCTCATACAAGAAGCTTCTTCAGCTGACTGGATGGTGGGGAATGGAAGGATTTATACTCCTTGCAGACAGCTGGACATTTGCATTCTTTTAGCAGGTTGTTAAGATCACCTGGAGGTTTATCTGTGTCGTCAGGATCACCTGAGTGGTGTAAATTGGTGTGGAGTCTTCTTGGAACTGTTGCAAGGACTATGTTGTAGATTGGAGATAGTTGATGTTTGTAGCCCTCCCCCACTGTTTGAGAGATGGCTATTCAATTTTGACATAGATGGCCTCTTTCAAACCAGCAATACTCTCTGTCCAAAATATGGACTCAACCTTCAGGTGACCTTAAACGAACTGCTAAAAGAATGCAAATGCCCAGCTGTATAAATCCTTCCATTCCCCACCATCCAGTCAGAGCTGGAGAAACTTCTTGGATGAGAAGCGAAACATCTTCGAAGAAAAACTAGAAAGTCCAGTTGCCTCTTAAAAAAAGCACCTTTGGGATAACCATGACCTGGATGACTGAGAATCTCCAAAGACAAAGAATGGGAATCAAAATTATTAAGGATTTAAAAATTAGAAAGATTAAAAGATCCAGAATGTTTAACCATGAGACAAAAAGTTGAAAGGCGATATGATAGCACTCTTCAGATAACTGAAAAAGCGATTCCTAACAGAAAGGCCTCTTCTCTCTTGTTCCAGAGACCAGGACATGGAATAATGAATTGAAACTACAGGAAGGCAGGTTATGATTGAATGTTAGAAAGACCTTCTTTCAGTAAAAACAGTTTGAATGTGGAATTAATCATCCAACAAAGCAGTGAGCTCCCTTTCATAAGATGGGTTCAAGCAGAGGTGGACAGCCACCTGTTGGGAAAGGTTTAATTTGGATTCCTGAACTGAGCAGAGAGGTGGAGCTTAATGGCCCTATGTGGTGCTTTCTGAAGCTGTGAATCTACTAGCATTATTTATTTATTTAAAATATTCTATGGCCACCCACTTGCCCAGGGATACTGGGTGACTACTAACAAGGGTTGAAAACAGCAAGGAAAAAAAATATAAAAATAGAACACAGTAAAGTAAAATATATTGTGCCAGGAACCCTCCCACCATATGGTTGGTTCATCTAACTTACTGGTCCAAGATGAACCTTTCTTATCAGGACCTTCTTAACGTTTGAGGTCTAGCCAAATTTTTAAGAATCTAGGTTTGCTTACTCTTTGCCACACACACACACACACACACACATACACGTAAAAACAAACAAACCCATACTTAAAGGATTCCATCAACCCATTCTAGGGTCCGAAAATCCTACATTTGCCTCTTTTACCTCCACTGGAATTCACTTCTAGAACTATGAGATGACAGAAGGCCAGAGCTACTGATTGCTCAGACATTGGGGGGATAAAAATGAAGAAGTACAAGGAACAGTTGTGCCCTGCAGGTATTTCTCCATCACAAGCAGTGCACTGGGCCGAGTAAATTTCTTGGCTGAGTTGACAAAGAGGTAATTAATCTCGACAATTGGATGCAGGGGGAAGTAGGCTTATTGTATCTAGTTCGTTCTATAGCAACCTGGGTGATATAAAAAGTGGAAAGTCATTTTAAAAAATGCATATGGTACTATAAAATGTATGTAATAAAAATGCATGCACTAAAATGAAACTGACAGCTTTTCAACAGATATATCATTATATACAGAGGAAAAAGCATGCACGCTGCACAGGGAAGCATATTTTCTATGTGTTCTTCCATGCAGGCTGGCTGTCATGAGGAAGTGATATTCACATTGAGTTAATTGTACCACAAAACATTCCTACCTGGTCTAATATTGCTTTTTCCTCCTCCTCCTCCTCTTCCTCCTCCTCTATCACAACTTTTACTCACATGTCCTCTTCTGTTGAAGTAATTAGATTCCTAGAAGGGGTTTATAATGAGTTTGCAATTCATGGCTTGCATTATTATTTGAAGTTACCATCTTGCACCTATGAAAATATATTAGGAATGGTACAGCTGTAAATCCTAGGAAATTATTGTCCTTGATTCTGTGGGAATTTAGATGATTTCAATCAGGATTTCAGGTCTCAAAATATCCATTTGCACAACAGTTGGACAGGTATTATAATTACCATGTTTCTCCAACAATACGGCCTCCACCAATAGGAAGCCCCACCATGTTTTATAGGCATTCAATTTATAAAATCGAATTTAAGCCCCTCCCCCCAAATTAAGGCCCATATTTAAACATGCAAAATGGGGGGAATGGTGGGGGGGCTTGCATTTAGGAAAGTACTTGCATGCCTGGATATGGTGCTGCCTGCGTTGGTGGGGCACTTCATACTGCATCTGCGCTACCGTTGCTTTTATTTCTCCCTTGCTGTTGCGGCGTTAGAGGAACGTCACGGCGTTTGCGCAGCCACGTGCAGCCAGTCAGGGCTCCCCCTGCAATCGGAGCCTGAGGAGACACTTGGCTTCAGGCGCTCATGTCGTCACGTTCCGAGGGAAGGCGCTCGCCTGAGCGGATCTCTCCTCTCTCTCTCCCCGCAAGGTCTGCGCTGCGGCTGAGGAGGAGACTGAAGCCATTCCTTCTGCTTGCTGAGAGGTGAGGAAGCTGCGGCTTTGCACAGCAAGCGAAACGCTGCTCGCCTGGGTGAGATTTGGGAACGAGGGGGAGGAGGAGGCATGCACGCACCTGCGGCTCGCTTTCCCGGCTCTGCCCAGCCGCACAGCTCTGGTGCGGCCCTGGCGGGATGAGCGGAGGGTCGGCGGGGAGGCGCTCACTGCCTTGATGAGAGCTCTGCGCTGGGAAGGAGGGCCCGCCTGTCAGCTGCACTGGGCGCCGCTGTGGCTTCAGCCTCCTCCTCCTCAGCCGCAGCACAGACCTTGCGGGAGAGAGAGAGGGAGAGAGATCTGCTCAGGCGAGCGCCCTTCCCTCAGAACGCGGCGACGGGAGCGCCTGAAGCAGTGTCTCCTCAGGGCTCCGGTTGCAGGGAGGAGCCCTGACTGGCCGCACGTGGCTGCGCCAAATGCCGTGGTGTTTTTCTAACGCCGCAGCAAGAGAGAAGGAAAAGGTCTCCCGAGCCCCAAGATGTTGCCGCCCGCCCACCCGAGGATGCAAGGTGGGGAATTAAGTCACCCCTGAAAAGACAGCCTAGCCATTTTTCCGGGGGTCAAAAAAATATAAGGCCTGGCCTTATAATGTGAGAAACAAGGTACACATATGTACACACTGACTTCTTAAGATACTCTGTTCTGTAAACAAGGAAATATCTTCTATTAACAAAGACCCTGAGGTCTTATCCCATGTTTCCATTCCACGGGAAAGGAAAAAAATACTACAGATGAGCACAGAAACATTCCATAGAATATAGAATACTTAGAAATGGTGTTGAAGAGAGATTTCCTTTTGAGACCATAATCTGTTTTATCTGGGATGGTAGGCTGCTGGCAAGAGATGAGCTGTATCTCACAAGGATTGGAAAAAAATGTGTTTGGATTAAGGAAATCCGATTTGATCAGGGGTGTTTTAAACTGAATCCTATGGGGTTTAGTGACAAATATCTAGAAATAAGAACAAGGCCCTAAGAACTGCAGGAATGAATGGGAGTGGGATAGTCTATTACACTGTTTAGGAAGAACAGTCTGGAAGAATATTAGCTCAAAAAGTTTCTGCCCTTTCTTGTTTACATATTAATGCTTGCAATGTGGGATATAAACAAGATCACCTTAGCTTCTCAGTTATGCCCTACCTACCCCACTGTGGATGTAAAGAAAGCTTCCTTCTGTCCTTTTTTCTTTCTTTTATAGTACTTTTTACATCAAAAGTACTATTTTCTGACATGCGCTGGTCCAAATGGGGATGTCTGATTTGCCTGTTGTGCAAATTTAGGCCAACTCCAATTAGCTACTGTGTGCTGTGACAGGAATATCCCGTTACTAGTCACTTTCTTTCAAGGCCATTTCATCCTGGGTTTCTGGACCAGTAAAACTTTTTAAGCTATTTTACACCAGGCCATTGAAAAAGTTTTCATTTTCTGTTTTTTGCTTTTTCTTTAAATTAGTCCAGGGAAAGGAAAAACTGAAAGGAGAAAGGGTGGAGGATGGAAAATTGTGTGTGTGTGTGTGTGTGTGTACACATCTGCATCTGCACATTCGGGCTCATGTGGTCAGCTACTATTAAGCAACCAACCCGTCAACATCTTCCTGCCAAATGTAAAGAATAAGAAAAAAGAAGCCAGCACACCTTCAGAGGCTCCTCTCAATTGTCTTGGACTAGAATCCAGTAATGCTTTTGGCCTATGAAGCTCTTTGTCATTGCTTGCAAAATCAGGGGCTGAGAAGGCATTTCTTTGGACCACTTGCAAAGATCAGAATGCCCCCATTTCGTGTTGTACTTCAGTTGTGGCCCTTCGTGGATCGAAAGACTCTTGTTTCAGTCACTGAAGTCCTGGTCATCTCCCATATTGACGACTGCAATAAGCTCTGCATGGGGCTATTCTTGTAGATATCCAGAAACTGCAGCTGGTTCATTAGTGGTACAAGCAATTTTGGGTGTCCCTATGGATGTGCATATAACACTTCTACTATGTGAGCTGCATTGGGTACCGGTTTGCTTCCAGATCCAACTCAAGGTGTTGGTTATCCTCCTTAAAGCCCTCCATGGCATGGGGCAGGTTACCTGAGGAACTAACTTGTCCCTATTTTATCAGTCCATCCTAGCCAGTTAGGCTGGGAGGGTATGTTCCATTCAGTTGAAGAATTTTGACGGGCAGGGTCTAGGAAAAGAGCTTTCTCTGCCATTGTCCCCACCCTATGGAATATCTTACCCCTGGAGGGAAAGTAAGCCCACACTCCCATAGCCTTTTGGAAAAGCATCAAGACTCTGCCAACTGTGGTGATGGTCTTAGAGTGTCATGCTACCTTAGGGGTGGGCTGAAGGTGTTCCCGCTGACTTTTTAACTTTTCAGTTGTTCTTTTTAACTCTGTTTAATTCCATTTTTAATTTTGCTTATAACTATAGCTTTTATATGATTTTAATATTTTATTTGCAAACCTCCCAGAGTCAAGTAAAGGTGATGAGTGGTTGCAGAATTTTAATAAATAAAAACGGATGATGAAACAATGTTACATGACCCAATGCAGCGCTCATCCTAACCAAGAAAATTCTGCACCTAGAAGATTGCTAGACTGCATAATCTTTATGGCCCATTCAAAATCTATGTTTCTATGACAGCTGATGTTTGCAAATGGAAATTGTGTGCCCTTAAAGAGACATCCTCTCAAAGAAAAGGGTCAGTTATTGGCTTTGGGAAAGCAGTAGACTCCATTAATCAGGAGCCATGGCAACTGCTGTTTGGATAGAACAGCTGATTGGTATTATTGTCCAAATTTGAAATCTGGGCACTGGTTTCTTACTACTGGTAAGAAACACAGGTACCAGCACAAGAGACAAGCAGTTTCAGCTTGCCCTGCAGGGTGGATCTCAGACCAAAGGTCTCAAAGAATTCCACGGCAGGAGAAGACAGTAGAAAAAGTTGGATAGTGAATTCTGAAAGGAAAATGGCAAATAATCCCAGTCAGTGAGGAAAAAACCCAAACGCAAAAGGATAAACCTCTAAGAGTTGAATGAAAATCTAGAAAGCAACAGTTAAACCCCATTTGGAGTAGTTATATTCAGTTCTGGGTACCAGACTTTTAAGAAAGCCTCCAAGAAACAGGTGTACAGAAAAGAAATAAAGATGATAGTATAATATAATAAAGTATAAGAGAGTTTGAGGGAAGGGGGATATGTTCAGTGTTGAGAAAAAGACAACTGAATGGGGATATAAAATTGTTCAAGTACTTGAAGGGACGTCATAGAAAGGAAAACCAAGACCTGTTTCCTATCATCTCAGAACATGAAATAATGGGGTCACGTTACAAGAACATTAAAGAAAACACTAAGAGGAATCTGACAATAGAACTATTCATGAAGGCAGATTGTGAATTCTTTGTCATCGGATAAGCAGCCATCAGTCTGGATTAAATTTGGATTTCTGCACTGAATAGGAATGGACTTTGGACTTGATTGCTGAATGGCACCTTCCAACTCAATTCCATGTGTAAGCATTAGAGGTGGAAGAGAAAACTTTCCCCAGGGCTCCAACAGGTCAAGTTAGGACGTTCAGGTGAATCACGGCACAGGCAACTTGCCATCCTTCAATCTACAATCAAGTGGGATTGTCCGAATTTAATTCCTGTTCTTTTCCAATTTGCTTTTCGGTTCCCTAGGATCTTTGCAGCAGAATAGTTAGGAAACAGAAAACAATTTTAAGCCCCTGTCACACAGCACCAACGGATGCAAAGAGGCTGTAAAACGGAGAGAAACACTTGCCATCCGTTGTGTTAACGCGATGGCTTCCTTTTGTACGGTGTCCGTTTTTCATCCTCTCTCTTATCCGTCCAGCATCCGATCTAATTGACATTTCATCCGCTCAAAAACATGTTTTGAAGCTGCAACAAAACTTTTTTGAGCGGAAAATGTGTATCCAATCGCGTGCCGTTCTGCATCGCTACGCATACAGGGAACATCCGTTCTACATCCGTTGTCATTCCGTTACATCGCATCGCTCACTGTCCACGAGGCTCCGCTACGCCATCTTGCGCAACTCGCATCCGCCCAGCGGAAACGGGACAACAGGGAGGAAGCAAAAACGACGCGGAACGGACACGCAGCTATGAGTAGCCAGACGTAAGAAAAGGATGAAAGCGGATACAGCTCGCATTACCAAAGCATTAAACGGAAAAAATGTTCGTACAGGGTCTATCTTGGAATATTAGGATGTCTGCAAGGATGCCTAGAGGATGCAAAAGATCACAGAGCGGGAAAACCTTATATTTCCTATAAAAAAGGGGGAAGAAATCACCTGGATCTCCATTTCAGTCAGCAGCCCTGCTGGTGCGAGACCTCTTCAGCCTTGCTCTTGCTCTTGTCTCTCACATGCAATCTCAGTTCATCCCACCATGGATCGATCACACAACACCCTTTTGGGAGGCCACCATCGTTCATACCAAACAGTGCGAAGCCATCTACAGGGCTCTTTCACGTGCCAAGAAGTGTAGGTCCGAAGATGGATCGCCAGAAGAAGCCTGAGTACGGAGCTGTTACCCAAGCTGATGGTGAGAAGCTAGGGAACGAAGACCCTCGTGCATTCCAGAACTGTCATGAGGGATGCCCCAGCCATGTTTTGACTGAAGTTGTGGAGCGGCTGAGACCCAGGTTGAGCCAAGCAAACACCACTTCGGCCTCAGCCGCGGGGACCCTGGCCTCAAGGTGGCCACTGACTCTGCCCACCTGGCGCTCCGGGA
Source organism: Laticauda laticaudata (assembly GCA_004320025.1). Lineage (NCBI taxonomy): Eukaryota > Metazoa > Chordata > Lepidosauria > Squamata > Elapidae > Laticauda > Laticauda laticaudata. The sequence continues at coordinate 23,100 of BHFT01046855.1, forward strand.
CCACGTACAGGAGGACAATGCAGTACGTGCTGGAGGGTGCCACACTAACACTCCAGCAATTGATGTCAGAGGGAAGTGGTTCGCAGGCATCATCGAAGAATACCCATGAGTAGAGCTCCTCAGTGCCCCCCACTAAGAAGGCATGGAGAAAGTTGCAGAGCAGTGGTATCAGAAGTGGAACTCTTCCCCCACACCCAATTGGAAGGCCATAGATGGCAAGCACGTTGCCTGCAAAGCTTCGCCAAGTCAGGGTCGCACTTATTTCAACTACCAAGGGCTTCTTCAGCATTTCATCCTCTTCGCCATGGTCGTGCTTGATTACAAGTTCATGTTTACATCGAGTGCTTTCAGGCAAACGGGCTCATCTTCAGATGCCCAGGTATACACGCCAAAGTCAATCTCAAGGAGGGGCTGGAGAACAACTCATCATGGGCTTCCCAGATCCAGACCCCCTGCCCAACGAATTGCACAAGGTGTGCCCTACTTTCATCGTGGGGGATGACCTTCTCTCCTCAGAACCACCTCATTGAAGCCCTACACTCGAGATGCCTCACCCATGAAGAGACGGATCTTCAACTAACAGGCTTCCAGGGCAAGAGGTGGTGGAAACGCCTTTTGGCATCCTGGCCAAACAGTTCCCAGGGTACTTCTCACCACCTATGCAGAATAGCCCACAGCACGTGTAGGAAACATCGTGGAAGGCTTGCTTGATCCTGCACAATCTCATGCGCAGCTCCTGCACCCAGTGATGCAGAACAGGCTGTGGACCTCCAACAAGGCCAAATGGGGACTAGGAGCCTCTGGGGAATGGAGGCAAGGGTCGAAACCTGATAGGACTCTGTGGATGTGGCAAGGCCCCAACAGAGGGCCTCACCGTGAAGGCGAAGCAGCGCACAACCTTCTGAAACACTGGTGCAACTCCCCAAGCTGGAGCAGTGGAGTGGCAAGCAACAGAAGATATGAATGCTTAATGGATGCTTCCTTCAGGCCTGTCTCTCACACTGATGAGATTGGGCCATGGTACGTTGAGTGGTCCTACAATGAACAGAGCATTTAATAAAGAAGTTTTGTTTTAGTTGAAATGTGTGGATCCATGTTACATTGTTATTGATAATAAAGGGGCCAATGGTGTGGCACCTGGAGGGGTGGACCAACAGTCCACTATGCTTGCACTTGAGGTTTCTATGCCACAGCGATTACCCATCCCACAGGTATCCTAACCCCATCCCACAGCTATTAACCCTTACCAAAGGTACCCCTGCCCATCCCAAGCTATTCCCATCCCACAAGCATGCAAAGCTTAAAACCATTTCTAAAAATTTTCCATCAAGACTTTATTTAATAAAATAAATTTAAGCAAGTGTGTGAAGCAAAGAATCTTTGGCATAGTGGCATAGGATGTACCTGGTGACTGGACTGGGAAGGGCGTGCTGTGCTGCTGGAGATCCTGGTAGCCATAGCTTGGTAGGTGAGGGCCTGTGGAAAACCTTGGAAGGGCAGTGACATCACCTGGGGTGGAGGAGCAAAGCTGGACTGGGTGGGGGCAGGTTCAGCTGGGTCTGGAGGGTTGTGAAGAGACCGGTGATCCTGTCCTTTATCACCTGGTACTGTGATTCGGACATGTCCATGAGGTCTGGTTGACGTAGGTGAGGAAGGGCTTTCGGTTGGAGGATGGATGTCGGTTGACCAGCTGAAAGAGAGAGATCTAACGCTGCTTCTGATGGTGTCCCTGATCTCCAGCAGGACAGTGTGCTCTGCCCCTCCGGTCTGCCTCTCTGCCTCTTTCTGTGGAGGTGGAGCTGGGGGTGGATTGGGGGTCTCTGGTGGAAGTGCCCTCTCCTTGCTCCCACTGCGTCAGGAGGTCCTCCACGCACTCCGCCATGGGGAGTGCACTGTCGGGGGGTCCCGTCGTGGCAGCTCCACAGATTACCTGCCTGAGACACAGGAGCTGACTCTTTGCAAGAAGAGGACTGGCCCTCAGCAGGCTGCCTGAGAGATAGAGGGTTGTGAGAGGGCTGGTCCTCGGTGGCGGATCTCACCCTCCAAGAAGCTGCACTTGGCCATCACGTAGGTCTCTCGGTCCCGTCAGCTTGACCGTGGCCTGGCCAGATTTCTTGAGGTGCAGCTTCCCATACCAGGTGTGGCATGTGCTTCACCAGCCGAGGAGCACCTCCGAAGTGTAGCCCAGGGCTCCCGCCTTCTCTCTCCAAGCTGCCTGCTTTCCTTTTTGGTGTCTCGACAGAAGCTGTGTCCCTTCCGCAAAGATACTCGTTCTCCCACAGCCATTCGAGCACCTCATCCTCATTTTCCTCTTCGATGGAGTATTGCCTCCTCTCCCGTTCTCGTTCACACGTATGCCTCTCTCCCTCTGGCAGGGCCATCTGGGCCCTCATTAGAGGGGCTTCGAGATTGAAGGGGCTGCTCCACCACACCACCACCACCACCAGCAGTAACGAACAGTAGCAGCAAAAGCAGGACCACAGCAGCAACCAGGATCAGCAGCAGCAGAGTAAGCACCAGCGACCAGAGCAGCAGGACCAGCAGGACCAGGAGCAGCGCCAGCAGAGTAAGCACCAGCAGAAGCCCGCGTAGGAGCAGCGCCAGCAGAAGCTCCAGCACCAGAAGAGTCAGCCCGAGCAGCAGAAGCCCCAGCAGAAACGAGTCAGGGCCAGGGGGTGGGATGGTGGCCTGTCCTTCTTGCCAGGGCTGGCAGCAGATGGCAGAGGCTTCTCTTCTTCCCCATGGTTGTTGGCTGGCTGGCTGGCTGGAGCTGTGTCTGGCAGCAGGTCTTTCCTCTGAATGGTGACCTGCTTGCGAGCTGCATCTTTATATCGCGGGGCTGACACAATGCATCCTCTCCGCATGCGCAGTGAACACTTTTGCATCTGCTAGGCATCCGCTAGGCGTCCGCCTCTGCATCCGCTTCATCCGGCCTCGGCATCCATTCCTTTCCGTTGCGCATCCGCTTCGCTGTGCTCCCCCGGAAGCCCTGCGGATGTGCCATCCGCTTCCATCCGCTCGGCTTCCGTGGAGCATCCGCTTTACATCCTGGCTACGTCCTCCCCCCGTCCATTCCTTTCCGTTGTTGTTCGCTCTGCTTATGCAAATTCGGGGCACTTTTGAGAGCGGATAACAACGGATGGAAACATTTTCTCGTCCGCTGTGTCCTTTTTACATACGTTTTGCATCCGTCGGCCTATGTGACAGGCCCTTTAGTGGGAGAACTCAGAAAGCCCCTGATTTATATTGCTACATAACACTTGACCCTCAGAGACTGACTGATGTGTTCATTCCTTGAAAAGAGAGATGGATAAATAGGTATGTATTAAAAGCCTTTATTTCCAAGGCCCTTTGGTCCAAATTCTGATCAAAGTACTAAGATAAATAGAAGTTGCCTCGGCTTTTGACAGATTTCTGCAGGCTGTAGAGCAGGAGATTGGGGGTGGGGGGGTAGAGAGACCTTAAGATATTCCATCCCAGTACCTGCTGGGAGGACATGATTCACCCGAGGAAGGGAGTAAGCATCAAAGGAAATATCTCTGCACAGAACATTCCTCCTAATAGTTACTTCTTCACCTCTTCGGTTACACCACAGTGTGAGAGTGACTGTCCACCCGATTTATGTATTACAGAAATGAGTCACAACAAAAATTGAACGCAGCCGTTTTCTTTTAGTTTCCAATTGTCTGCAAACACTGGGAGAGAGTTAAAAGAAGCGGCAACCCTCGTTTGCTTGTTGGGAGAAATATTATACGTTGGGCTTCTCTAAGAACGCGACAGAAACCTGCCCCGTCCAGCGCCACCAGAGGGAGATTCTGCCTTTAAAAAATAAAGAGACTACGCATCAATTCAGATCAAAACGGCCCTTTTTTTTAAAAAAAAAAAANCAATTCAGATCAAAACGGCCCTTTTTTTAAAAAAAAAAAAATAACAATAAAGAGACCCTTCCCCGCAACGGCAAGACCGTCTTCGTCGCCGGAGAGCCCTAATTCGGGCTAACTACAATGCCGGGGGAGAGCTGAGGGGAGAGCCACGCCATTTGGTCGCTGTGTTCGCGTGTGTGAGGCAAGCGCGTTCTCGTCACTGAAGAAAGCTCGCTCTGCGAGGGGCGCCGTTTGAAAAACCCGGCCTANCCCCCCCCCCCCCCAAACATCCGTTCAGGCAGCGCGACGGCTCTCCTCAGCTTTTCTCCCTCTAGCAAGGGCATCAACCCACGAAGCCCTTGGCCGGTCCGGTTTTTTTTCCCCCTCCACCCACCGCCACCGGCCGTCCATTGCGTGGCGCGGCGGCCGCCTTCGCCTGCTTGCCTTGGCTCAGGCGCCTATCTGGCTTGCGCACAGGCTTCTGGAGAGGGAGACGCTCATGGCGGCCCGCCGGGAGAGGCGCTACTGGGACGTGAGGCCGGGAGCGGGAAAGCTGAGGAGAGGGACCTTCGTCAGATCGCAGGTCGAGCGGAGGCAACTTTTTCAGGACCAGGCCTATTGGAAGCGGAGGGCGCTGTTGCGCCGTGGCGGCCGCCATTCCCCTGCACAAGGGAGAAGGCGAACGGAGGAGCCTTTTGTATCCGGGCGGAGGCGGAGGGAGGGCGACGTTGCCGCAGTAAAGACGACCAGAAGAGGATTATAAATTGGGCTAGAGCTGCTCATTCCTGTAGTTGTCTCGATCCGATTGCCTTTTTTCCTCTCGCTGAAGGAATTGCCCAGGATTGCCTGAGCTTTTAACGCCCTTGCTTCCAAGCGATTGCACCGACTGCTGCTGGAAGGACGGGAGACCAGTTTTTGCAAAATACCCGTGAACTGGCGTCAGATACGGCCAACAGTCTGTCTTATCTCTCCCTTCGCCGTGTCCTCTTACGTAGTTTCGGGTTTCTTTTGTGTAGCGTTCACAGTTCACCACCAGCCCCATTTGTGCAACGATGCCGGGTTTGTTTTGAATTGCTTTCCTTGCTCAGCTAATTGGCATGGGGCCAATCATAGGCCAAGTACATGCGGTTTTCTTCACATTTGGGGCATCCTGGAATTCTTGGGAATCCCACCATTCCCCTTCCGATGTCAAACATCCTAAACTTACAAGTCAATAAATAAATCTTACACTGGCTGCTTTTAAATCCATGGCTCATATGTTCATCCTTTTAAGGCCTGCTTTCCTTCTCTGATGTTGCCCTGTGCATTTCTGATCATCAGAGAGGCCAGAAATTTCCTTTAAAATAATCTGATAATCTGTGTTTAATAAAAAGGTCTTGGTCCTTGTCAAAAGCAGAGAGCAATTAATTGGCACCTTAAATGTGTATGTGTGTGTTTCACACATGTCCTTGGCTTTGGACGTGACTGAATTCTATATTTGTGCACCAGTTGAAATCATAGGCAGCAGTGTGAAACACACAGGAGACAGAGAGAAAGAGAGAGATGGCTTATTCTGTCACATGGTTAAATATGATTTCCTGAACCATTTTTTCCGTGCAGGCTACCAGATGTCATTCAGGACCTTCATCTCTCTCTCTCTCCTCAAGCACAGTGTTTACCAAATTCTGATTCTCTTGCTGAAAGTCATCTTGCTTGGGCTTGGTAGATTATTTAAAAACAAAAACAAAACTGGGACATAGGAATGAAAATTGCCCTCTTTTCCAAAGAAATAGCCTGGGATATTCCCAACAGAACAAAAACCATCTATTAAAAGTGCTGCTGTTGCTAAAAATCTACCCTGATGAGGGCCTCTCCAACCCTGGAGGAGCCAAATCTTGCATCATGTTTGCAGTCCTGTTTACGGAGGGTGGGAGATGAAAGGAAGGTGGGGAGATGGAAACACCAACCTCCCCATCCCCCTTGGCATCCCTCCCTCTCCTCCCATCTCCCACTTTTGGATGCAGATACGCCAAAGCAACATTTAAACAAGTCTCTTCTCTCCAGATTTGCCTTCTCAAGGCACATGTGTGCTCCTATAAAACCCTGCATCTGGGCTTGGGGAAGGGGAGGGGGAGCGTCTCTCTCCTCTTTGCTTAGCGCAGCTTTTTCCATGGCAGCATGCCAATGTACGCAGACGTGTGTGTGTGCGCGCGTGTGGCAAGGGGGGGGGCGGAGATCAGCAAAATGGGGCACATAAATTGCGTGGAATTTGTCATCCTGTGTGGAGAGATGGTTGCTGCTCCCTCCCCCAGCCGCCCTTTGCATGCTTCTCGCTCTGTTATGGAAATGCTATTGTTCCTTTGTTAGGAGTCTGGGCAGGATTCTGTAGCTTAGGAACAGAGTCCAGTTGCCTCTCACGGGGTAGGCTGTTCCCTACTGTGCATCTCCCAGATGCCTCTCAGTAAAACAACAAGGGTAGGAAAAGGCCGAATGGATTAGATGCCGGGAAGCTTTCCTCGTATAAAAGGAAATCCATCCCCGTGTATTTCAGAGTGCTGGAAGAGAGGGAACTAGGAACCTTTGACAATTTTCATCTTATGCACCTTTTTACCTGAGTAGGATTTTTTTCAAAGGGAAAAAAATTCCTCTGTGTGTGTGTGTGTGTCTTTGTCACTATTGCTAAAATATTGAAGTTTAAACAAGAAGGCTTTTAATGGAGGGTTGTCTTGCAGGCGGTATTCATAGGGATTCAATCTCTGTTTCGCTAATTACATATTATATTTGAATAGCAGCACAGCTACAAGGTTGCATCAAAAATTTCCCCTTGAAATAGTCGGGAGTTCTGTCTGCTGAACTGTGCAAAAACAGAGATGGGTGTGTATTTTTAAGGGCTATGCTTTCTACATACATGATAGCAGACAAATCATAGCCCTGTGATTTAGCTTCATGAAAAGATTTTGAAAGATTTCTGATATGGACCTTTTGGCTTTCTTTCTTTTTATGACTCCCTGGTGAAAACATTATACCTTCTCCTCCTCCCTCCCAATATATTAGTAGATATGTTTTCCCACCTTTTTTTGAGTGTTTTTTAATGCTTTGAAAATATTTAATTATAATAGAAACCAAGCCTTCAAGCACTGCCTTTTTTATTTCTTTATTGATATATATTAGAAAATCAATTGCCTCTAACTCTGCCTGTATATTTTGAGGAATTTATTTGGGCTGTTTAGCACTCTAAAGTAAAATGACACTGCAGAGGCTCAGTTGTGAACAGAGCACAGGTCTACAATTTTTAAAGCCAAGCGAACGCTTTCCCAAGACTGGTCAGTGCCAATCTAAAGCACTGCACTGTATTACTATCTGTGCTTTAAAAACATTTGATTGTTCTTTAAGAAGATAAAAAGATTTTTTTAAAAAAAAAGGTTTTCCTTTTTGCTTGGTATTCTTTGGTCTGTGTGCACTGAATTAGTCATTTTTCCCAAGATGGCAATGCCCCAGCATTTATTTTTCCAATGATGACGTTTTGGAATTCTTCCAGTTTATTGGACTGCTTCCCTTCTTTTGGCACACAAGTTAATAAGTTCTTGTAGGTAACAGCTCTGGAGCTTTTTGACAACAGTTTTGTAAAACAAAAAACCCAGTAGCTAATTTCTGAAAAGAAAAATGCTGGTCAAAATATAATACTGCTCTAGCTTTCAATGGTCAAATTTCATTTCTGATGTAGGATCCTGTTCTGGGTACCATGTTTAAGAAAGGTTAAAGTTCCTTTTTTGAGGTTCAAAAAAGGAACTAAAGTGTAAGGTTTTAATGATTGAAAGATTGGCTTCTAGGAAGTCTGAAAAGGAGACTGAAGAAGACAAGAGAAGACTGATGAAATACGATAACATTCTTCAATGATCTGGAAGGTCATTACCTTTTTACCACAGAAGAAGGTCATTACCTTTTTATCATCTGACACTCCAGAATACAGAAAGTGGTATCTCTGAGGGCTCCTTGGTGCAATCTGAGCTTGATTGTTTTCTGCCAGTTGTTTCATCACCCAAACTAGCTGACATCATCATTGCACTCAAGGACCCCTCGTTTAAAGCCCCTGTCCCACTGCACCAATGGATGCCAAGAGGATGTAAAACATTAAAAAACATTGGAAAATGCTATGCATCCGTTGTGTACTCATTGCATACGTGTTTCATACGCTCTATCCTTTGAGCATCCGTCCATTGAGATTTCATCCGCTCAAGAAGTTTTGAGCTGCACAAAACTTTATGAACAGATGAACTTTCTGCTGTGTATGATGTAAATCCATGACATACGAGCAACAAACGTTCTATGTCCGTTTATCCGTTAAATGTCCGCTGTATCCTCTCTGCATCCTCTGGGCATCCCCTCAACTCACATCCGCTGCAGCTGAAAACGGAAAGAGGGAGGAAACAAAAGGTACACGGAACGTCTACACAGCGTTAGTAACACGGAAATAGAAAGGATACGCAGTGAACGGTTTGCATCCTATATACATCCTCTAGGCTTCCTATGAACATCCGTTTAACATCCCCACTACATTCTACCCCCGTCCGTTCTTTTCCGTTCTGTTTATGCAAATTTTTGCCACTTTTTGGAGTAGATGACAACGGATGGAGAACCCCCGAAATTTTGCTCGTCCGCTGTGTCCTTTATGCATACGTTTTGCATCCGTCAGCCAGTGGGACCTAGCCTTTAACCTAAGCTACAAGTATTCTCTTTTACAAGTGGCATGTAAGTTACAAATGGGCAGATTTCAACTGAATGTTAGAAAAAGGTTTCTAACAGTTTGACAATGAAACCACTTCCTAGAGAAGGAAGAGAAGAGAAGGTTAGGCTCCCTTTCATTGAATGTGTTCAAGCAGAAGTTATACAACTATCAGTCTGGGATGCCTTTATTTGCAGAAAGGAATTGAGCACAATGGTCTAAGTTGTCCTTTCCAATGCTGATTGTGTAGTTTTGTGTATGTAGTTTTTCTCTCTGGTCTCCGTTCCTTTGGGAATAATACATATTGGGCTAAATGGCAATGGAAGATGAGCTTAAGTTAAACAGTAGATGAGCCAGAATAAAAACTGGTAAGACCACCCCTCTCTTTCTGACACCTTTGTCCTGAAACCTTTTCTTTGCTATTGCTTGCATTTATTAGTTGTCCTTCTCATGTAGTAGAAGACATTGTTCTTGCTAAAGTCCAGTTGCTTGGTTGTAGAGACTTACGCAATCAGGCCGACATGTGACTTCTGAGCTGCCTGTGCCTGCTCTAGAATGTAGAGATTAAACAATAAATCTTATACTCTAAATCCTTTGGGCTTTTAGCATAGATTTGGGCAGATGGTACATAACATGGCAGAAAAAAACAAACATACTCCAGCAGTTTCTTCCTGTGTGTTGACAAGGAGAGTGATTTCTTTATCTGTGGTTTTTGGGAAGCAACAAACTGGCTATCTTGCTCAGTGGATTAAGTAGAAAAGAGATTAAAATGTTTCACGTCATGGGAAGTGGAAGCAATTCCTTTAGAGGTGCCTTGTTTTTTATCTAAGGAGGCCATGGTGTTTCCCTAATGTTGCAGTAGGGAGGTTGGGGAGATGATACTTCATCATTGCAGACTTGGCCAGTTAGCTTACGACGGGAATGTTGACCATTCCATAATTTGTAACCTGACATGGATTTCCTTTTTTGTCCTGAAAGAAGAGGTGAAATAGAAATTCCCAACCAGCAAATGGGCACAAATGAAAACTTCAAAAAGATAAAAAGGAAAAGAGGAAATGTCCTTTGCAGGCTGAAATATTTTACAAAATAACAAGAAAAGCTATTATAAAGCTGAACAGCAAACCTTGAAATACAAACTCAGTGTATTTGTGCACCTCTGTGAGAAAAAATATATAAATCTAGCAGAAATAGTAATTCCTAACATATATGGAGAGTAAATGAGAGGACACACAAGGAACAAAATATATTTTAAATTAATTAGAATTCCCCAACCTTCCTGGCTTTGTGACCCAGCAGCTGTGGGGAGAGGGGATGGTTCTATATGTGAGCAATGGACAAGCATGTGCACATGTGTAGCTCCATTTGTGCAAGTAGCAGGAATGCACACGTCCCTTGCACAAATGGAGTGTGCATGCATGTGTTCACACACACCCCTGTTTTCATGGCCTGGTTCCAAACAGCTCAAAGTCTGGTAGTGGGCTGTGGCCCGAAGATTGGGGGCTCCTGTTCTAAGTGGAAAGAGAACTAATGTAAAATTTCAAATTAGCACATTTTTTCAAAATCCATTTTTAAATTACTGTAAATCTTGATTGCTTTTAAGGTTATTTTACTATTGGAGCCATATTTTAATATGTAGTTACTTAGTCAATTTTAAATTGTATATTAAAAGTGTTTTGCCCTTTCACACAAAACAATTCAGAAATGAGGATGAGACACAAAATGAATTAGCTAGATAACACATTTGTCCCATTCTGGTGGCCACTGATCACATAATTTGAATCCAGGGCTACTTGGAAACCTGAAGACCAACCTGACTTGTTTATGTTAAACGAGAGAGTGAAAGAAGAATGAATGTTCCAATAAATGCTTTAAAGTGATATCTCTGCTGTTTCTCGGGAAGTCATGGAAGATATTTATCCAGAAAGTTCTATTTAATAGTGCAGAGACTTCCTGTAAGATTGCTGTAAGATTGTACAACTATACAATTATAGAAAAACAGCCCTAACTGGACTAACTGAATGAGGTTTTGGGAGTCCAATATGGGTCTACCTGCCAGGCATAAAATAAATAGCTGATTATTGAGTATATTTAATACAATATTTTCCATAGCATCCTCACCATAGTTTTATATGCCTTTAGATGCAATTCTGGGCATAGTTAATTTGGATGTTCCTGTAAAGATCAAGTGATTAGAATTGGGGCAGATGATACGGCCCATGGATTGCAGGCAGGTCAACTGTAAGTTTTTTTTTAGTGGGTTCTCTGCTCATCATACTTCTTCCAATCCTAAAATCAGGCAGGAAATGTTCAGGGCTACCATCCCATAATCTGAACATTCCTGGAAACACCTCACATTTGGAGAGGGAAAAAATCATTTTTAAACCTCCAAAAATTGCCTTCACCTGAGCTGGATGAAAAATGTGCATGCCCAATGCTCTAAGAAGAAAATTATATTAATTTGTCCAGAATTGCATCTAAAGGGGTATGTATATAACTGGTGAGAATGCTATGAAAAATATTGTAGTAGGAATCCTCAATAACCCGTATTTATTTTATGCCTGGCAGATATATTCTTATTGGATTTCCAAAACCTCACTCAATTAGTCCAGCTGTGGAGCTGTTCACACCCTTTCTCCCAACAGTTTTTTCTCCTAACAAATAAGGTGGGATTAAATCCCCCAGAGATCCTTGTAACAGATGTAAGAAGATTGTAAATGACAGAATCCTTAAAACCCAGAGCCAGAATATCTGGGCTGCCAAAATCCAGACCACCGCTTAGTTGGGAGCAATGAAATATATATATAAAAAACCCGCTATTCCTATGTTGCCATTTGGAAACTTATTACATTTGTTCAGCCCAATTAATACAGTAGCTTAATATAAGACTCTTGCCAGACTATGAAGCAGCTGAATCTTGAGGCCTCTATTTTCCTGTCCAACCTAAACCAAGCTCATCAAGGTATGAGGCTGATAGATTTCACTCCAGCAAAGGCAAATTCCATGTGAGTGAAACAAGAGGGTCCATCTTTCCTTAAGATTTGCCAGGAAATTCATTCATTGTGCAGGCAGGCATCTTTTGTTCATCCCTTGTTCTGTTCATCCCTTGTTCTGTCAACCAGGATATTCATTGTAATGTATACTTGCTATTCATTTTTCAGCATAGATAACAAAGGGGGTAAATAAGACTGAAATAAGGTTTAACTGCTTGGTAGGAGTTCCTTATGAATGCCAATTGTTACTTAGTTTGCATCCAGAAGTACATGGCTGCTGCATGCAGGCATACATACTCTAGCATAATCCTTTTTTTCCCCTGGTGCACATACAGTAGTTCAGAAATTTTAATCCTTATGCATAGTACGTAACCAAGCATAGCACAACCAGCACAAAAGAAGCAAACTCAGCATTGGTGCTATGCACCTGGCAAGGTGTGCATCATGAGAATACCTGATAAGAGAAATATTTGGATCCCAACATTCCAGATATTATATTCATAGCAGACCTCAGTTCTGGACCAACAAGTGGCTCCTGCAGTGTAAGGACCATCTTTCAAATGATGTGGAGACTCTAGAAAGAGTGCAGAGAAAGATGATTAGGGGACTGGACATATGGAACATATGAAGAATGGTTACAGGAACTGGGTATGTCTAGTCTGATGAAAAGAAGGACTAGGGATAACATCATAGTAGTGTTCCAATATCTCAGGAGCTGCCATAAAGAAGTGGGAATCAAGCTATTCTACAAATCACCTGAGGGTAAGACAAGAAGCAATGTGTAGAAACTAATCAAGGAGAGAAGCAGCCTAGAATGAAGGAGAAATTTCCTAATGGAGAACAATTAATCAGTGGAACAACTTGCCTCCAAAAGTTGTGAATGCTCCCGCACTGGAAGTTTTTAAAAAGAGATTAGATAACTATTTGTCTGAAGTGGTGTAAGGTTTCCTGCATAAGCAGGGGGTTGGACTAGAAGACCTCCAAGGTCTCCAACTCCTCCAACTAGAAGACCTCCAACTCCTATTCAAATACCCTGACTCCTCCAGCTCGCACTCCCAATGGTTTTCTGGTATTTGGTAATAGTGTTTTTTTAAGTAATATTTTTTTCTTCTCCCTGCCTTACCAATAGAGATCAAAGGAGGCTTCGGGTTACTCTTCTCCAATCTTTAATCTTCACAATTAGTATTAGGTGAGTTAGAATAGAGAATAGAAATTGCTTCAAATTCACCCAATGAATGTCTTTTTTATTTAAAGACATTTCTCTTCCTTTCACAAGACTCCCAAAATGTCAATAAAAAGACATCTTTCTCTCTTGCCCATTTGTGAGGGAAAAAAAGAGCTCTATTGTGGTTTGGTTGAAGCAGCAATAGCATCTACAGAAGGTGGTCATGGCAATATGCCATAATAGTGGTCTTTTTTTCTTGGAAAAGTGGGGATACAAACAGTACAACATTTTATCCATAAGAAAGAATACCCACAAAATACTCTGTCTTCTAGTTTTCTTCACCTATGAAAGAGGCTTCTCTTTTCTACCATATCCTCAAAAGTACTTTTCTTTCAAATATCTAGATAGGTGATATTTATCATATTTAGATGATGTTTTGGAGTTTCCTTAACTGTTACGAGGTTGGAAAGGTTTTTGTGGTTTTGTTCAGCTACTCATCTGTCTATCACTTCTCAGCCTCCATTCCTACTCCTTTGAGAAAGTGCTGTAGGAGACATTCTCTCAAGATGATTTTGTCCTGGTTTCACTGAAATATAGAAAGCAGATTTCGGAGAGATGATTGTAGGATTAAAGATATAATTAAAGACCTCCTTTGTTCACTTTGGTGCTAAAGGTACATGAAAGATCTTGTGGTACCACCAAATGAATTTCATTGAAATTGGTCCTCAGTACTCATTGTTAAATTGGTCCAGGAGACGTGATGAGTACCAAAAATGCTAGGGACCAAACAATTTTTTCTCATAAGGAATAATGTTGGGAGTCACAAGGCAGCCACTAACAAGTTCAAGCTTGTGTGATGAGTACCAAAAAAATGATAAGTAACAGGACAAAATTTTCATGTCAAAATGTGCTGAGAACCAAATACAATGAGTTTCAAAGCAGTACCAAGGTACCACTGTATTTACTTTTGAAAAATAAATCAAAACTTACTCTTTTTCCATCACATTGAATGAGAATAGTAAAATGAAGAGTCTGATTCAGCTCAGCTCATAGTCTATTTTAAATTAACATTTTGGGGTCAAATATTTTGCTACCTTTTCTAAGGCACAAAGGAGAACAAATCAGGAATCGGTCATCTTCAACGGCACATACATTTCCTGATGTATTCTGTATAGTAGTTTAAAAGCTTTGCTAATATGTGACATGTTTGGAAACCAACAGAGCTTCGCTATCTATCAAACTGCTCTGAAACAATTTATCATAATGTACACAGGGAAGTGTGTACGAAGGAGTCGCCGTCAAATCTCTTTTATATTTTGGGGGATTTATACATTCAGGGTTTGTAAAAGAAAAAGAAAGGCAAATTATTTCATTCCAATATATCTGTCTGTTTGTGTTTTTGTGTCTGTGTGTGTGTGTGTTCCAGTCAATTTACAGAGTGCTGTATGAGCAGCCTTTAAAGCCTCAATGCCTCCTTCACCATAATGGCGTAGGCTGATCTTCCTGCAACAGTCTAACAGTCTATTGATAGGAAAAGGCAAAGCAAGCAGATGCTTTCAACAGTGCTGGATTTTGAAGGGAGCCAGCTGCTTGAGGCGACAGGCTATTGTCTGAAATGTGAAATTTATTACACAGGACAGCACACACAGGAAAAATTAGGTGATCCAGAAGGGAGGAGGAGGGCGGCAGCAGCAATCATGCCTGGTCTGTTTGTGTGTGCGTACATGCGTGTTACATATCTGTGGAGCTTGTTTGAGCAGGTTTATGGTGTGAGGTAGGCAACAGTGAGGCCACACAGGAAGTGTATGTGTGTGTGTGTGTGTGTGTATGTATATGTATTTTTGTAGATTTTCACAGGTACAGGTATGCAGGTCTTGGTGTTTTCGGGTCTTTTCCTCAATCTTACTTGGGAAAAGACCCGAACACACACACACACACACACACACATATATATATATATAAAATTGCCTCAGGTGGTATCAGAATGGGGTTCCTTTAAACTAACACCTTGGGAGACATACTCCAGTGGCCAGTGAAATAAAAAGAGCAAACAATAAAGACAACCCTGGATTTGTAAAAACGGGGTTTTTTTTTCTCCTAACCCCACCAAAGGGAGGAGGGGCTGCAACCACACAGGGGCCTGTCAGTTTGTAGAAAAGTTTAATAAATTCCATGTCATTCTAAAGACCATCATGTGCCGAATTGCCCAAGGCTGATAAAAGCCGATCAACCTCTTGATAGGCGACTGCAACGCTCCAGCACACGTTATTGCTTTGATACATTATACAGAGGGGGAAAGAATGGTTGGGTTGATTTTCCTCTCTTTTTTTTTCTTTTTTACTGCTAGTTTGTTTGCTTGAGGTGTCATTTGTGGGTGTGTGGGTTTGTGCTTTAAATATGGACAGACAGTTCACAATGTTTTTTTTCCTGTACATTTTTTTTCAAGGAATGATAAAAGCACTTAGGAATGTTAAATGTGTAGCTGCCATCTGCAGCTGTTTCATTCCCTGCGAATTGGAGCTCTGCAGAAATGCCATCTAGTAATCCACACATAGAAGTTCATGTAATCTTCCCTTTGCAGTACAGAAGGAAAAGGGCACATTCAATATTCCATTCCAAAAAGGTTAGACCCTGTCCCTTTCAGACATATTAGGACTGAGGATGCACCGTTGGGAGGGGGTTGTCTCCTCAAATCAATGTTGACTCCTGGCAACTGACTGGATGAGTCCCTGCAAGATTTGGCAAGATTTCAAAAGAGATTTGCCCTTGGTTGATTCCTAGGGTCGAGAGGGAGAGTGCATAATCCAAGGTCACTCTCCTGGTGTTATGCTAGACTTCACACTGCCCTGGTTTCTAGCCTGATGCCTTTAACCATCACAGTACACTCATCTGTTTCTCGATATGAGGATGGCAATTCCCAAAGTCAACTGATGATTGAACATTCAGAGGCACTGCAATCTCAAACATATTAAGAAAGTCCCAGCTTAGGGAAATCTGCCATACAAAATAGCTCCAAGATAGAAATATTTCATGCTGATGCCACGTGTAGCCTTCATTTGGCTCAAAAGTTATGCTCATCTGTATTGAAGCCAGTTTTGTTTTTTTTTACATGTGGTGGCTGATGGAATCAAATGATGTGCTTCCAAAATAAAGTTCAGATTCAAGACCAGGATAATGCCCAGGATGTTCCTTTTCTGGCTTTGATTTTAATTCAAGCTTGAGAAGAAATCAAGGTGTCACTCTTTCCATTTCTCCTGTTTCCTTTATATCAGGAAGGGAAAGCGGGAGTGAGGAAATGTCCTTGGGAGACAGGAAGAGCAGCATTTTAGGCAACAGTCTGATAAAATTTGAGTCTGATGGAGGAGGGGTGGCAAAAGTATCTCAGAAGGGAACCTTAGTTTCCCAGAGGGTAAAAGTGAGGGAAGCATTTTCAGGCTTGTAGGTGTCTAATAATGTGACCTCACAGTAAAGATAGAACTTGTAATCGTAGTTGTGCTTCTTGTCTGTACTAACTTACAAGACTGACACACTCCCAACTGTTGGGAGAGTTGTCCTAGCATTACTTCTATTTCACAGTGATAAAGAATAAAAACATTTCATGAAAAGGAAACTTTCACTAAATTCTTATAGCTAGACTGAGATGAAGAGGATCCAGAGAAGTGGTGGGTTTGGCATGAGAAGAGAGAGAGAATTTGCAGAGGCTGGAAGATGAAGGTTTAAGAGAAAGTTGGCAGGTTCTCAAGGGATCTGGAAACCTACCAAAATCCAATCTCTGTGCCACCTTGATGTACTCTTTGCTCCTTCTGTATGTGTGTTGTGAGTCACACACATACACAAAAGGGGCAGAACTTGTGCTACAATAGAATTTGTTTCAACATTTTAATAAAAGTCTTCAATCCTCCAGAGGTCTCTGCCTCTACAAGTTGAAATTGGACTTTGAATATATCAAATTGATTTTTGGAAGAAATCATTCAACTTGCTGAGTCAAGTTAAAAGAGTGATGGAAGCAATTTGGACTAATGCATCCAGTTTCCTTTTCCTCTCCTGATCAAGTATTGAAATACAAAAGGAGAAAGAATAAGTTTTGAAAATGCTCGCTGTTAGTTAGCAAGCCAGTCTTCATTCTTCATCTTTCAAGAAAATGCCAAATACGAAAAAGCGTACATGAAATCACAACATAAATAAATATGTGCATTAAATATTCTTGATGTATATTTTTCTGCACCTTTGGTTTGTGCACTTTCTACATTTGTTTAAATGTAGGTGTGAAATGTTCTCTGAGAATGCAGTTTAATGAATAACAACAATTTTTCTTTCTGTACAGAAAGTAAATGCAAAGCATACTTTTTAACATGCATAAAATATATGATGCCCAATTTCCCACCCCAGAAGTATCAAAAAGTTCACTTTCTAAAGCAAACAACTTCGAAAACCCAATTTCTGCTTCATGTTTCTATGCTGTTCCAAGATTTTTTTCCCACTCTGCATCAATTAAATTTTAATATTTGTGTGCAAAAGTATAAATAAGACTATTTTAATTTTGACTCACCCAGGAGTCAAGCATTCTCAAATGATGCAACAGAGTAGAAACATTAACGGTTTGCATTATAAAAGTTTCAGCAGAGTGACTATTATTAGAAATGTATCCAGGACTTTATTCTGTTTATGCTAATTAAATTCTGTTTATGCTAATTAAACTCGAGCCTGAATGTAAAGTCCAGAGGGAGGGTCATTTGAAAGGAACTGTTCTTGCTTGAAAAACTGTGACCTAACCTTATTCCCATGAAATGACAATGATTTCTCCACTCTGTCGTGTGAAGCCAGCATAGTAATATCCCATGACTG
Source organism: Laticauda laticaudata (assembly GCA_004320025.1). NCBI lineage: Eukaryota > Metazoa > Chordata > Lepidosauria > Squamata > Elapidae > Laticauda > Laticauda laticaudata. Next base: position 40,665 of record BHFT01046855.1, read on the forward strand.
GTGCATGTTCAGTAAACTGTTGCTTACATGCATATATCTTTTGTTTTGAACCAGTGTTTATTATTTATTTATTAATGAACCAAATCCTATGCTTTGATAAAGAGTAGCATTAAAAAAAACCCTCTAAATTATATTACAACCAGGAAATCAAATGGAGAGAAAAAATGCAAACACAGAATAAAATTTGTTTTTAATTTATTGGGGTTGATTGATCATTGAAGCCCTAGGGAGGAAAGATCTTTTCAAGGTACAAAAAGAAAAAGAAACAAAAATGCTTTGGGAAACCTTTGTTGTGCTTGACTCCACATTCAAATCTGACTGTCTCTCTCCCTCTCCTCCCTCCCTCCCTCCCTTCCTCTCTCTCTCTGTCTCTCTCTCTCTCTGATGCAAGTGGCAGAACTACCAGAAAACAAGTTAAGATAAAGAGTTAAGCCCCTGTCCCACTGCACTAACGGATGCAAAGAGGATGTAAAATGTTAAAAAAAGCTTGCTATCCATTGGAAAACGCTATGCATCCGTTGTGTACTCATTGCATACGTGTTCTCATACACTCTATCCAATCGAGCATTCCATCCACTGCGATTTCATTCCACCGAGAAGTTTTTGAGCTGCACAAAACTTTGTGAACGGATTGAACTTTCGCTGTTGTACGATGTAAAGTTCCGTGACATACGAGCAACAACGTTCTATGTCCGTTTATCATCCGTTTAAACGGTCCGCTGTATTCGCTCTCTGTATCCTCTGGCCATCCCCTCACTCCCACATCTGCTGCAGCTTGAAAACGAAAGAGGGAGGGAAAACAAAAGGTACACAGAACGTCTACACAGCGTATAGTAGCATGGAAATAGAAAGCGATACGCAGTGAACGGTTTGCATCCGATATACATCCGCTAGGCTGTGCCTATGAGCATCTGTTAACCATCCCCGCTACATTTACTTACCACGTCCGTTCTCTTTCCATTCTTTTCCGTTCTGTTTTATGCAAATTTTCGCTCGCCACTTTTTGGAGCGGATGACAACGGATGGAGCCACCCCCGAAATTTTGCTCATCCACTGTGTCCTTTATGCATGCGTTTTGCGTCCGTCGGCCAGTGGGACTTAGCCTTTAAAAAAAGTAATTATTGGTCATTCAAAATATTTTTTGTTTAATCAAAGGTATTACTTGCCATAATCATAACATTTTTGATTATTTATAGTGAGTAACCTTAAAAATAAAACATAGCACAATGTTAAAATATGAAATCATTCAGGTACAATATTAAAAAAGTTATTAAAAACATAGTATTCCTCCAAACCAAAGTACGGTCATACATCCTAGCATAATGTATTAATATAATATGTGCCAATAAACAGATATTGTCTGCACCACATGAAGCTTCTAGTGGGGTCTCCAAGAGCAAGCTCCATGGACATATAGGAACTAGAGTGGATGATGTTGTTAATATCCTGAACAACATGAGATAATGGGACATACTGGCATTTTTAAAGATCATATAATTATACTGTCGGAACTGCGTCTGCAGAACAATTCCACAAAAGGAAGCATCTTATGTCGTAGCCTATAATAGGGTTACTGAGACAAAAATCTTGTGAAAAGATGGAGAAATGAAGCCCATTTGTAACCTCTCACATGTTAATTTTCTCACTGAAAGAAACATTCATTGGGTAAGTACTTCAGCTACTTGAAACCAGCATGCCTTTATTCAACCAATTATATGGCCATGTTTTTCTTCTGGTTTTTATTTCCTGTAACAGTTTCCATCCATATTATTGCAAGCTGGTTAAATATGTAGAGAAAGTGTTAACAGCCATCACACCACAGTCCTCAAATCAAGCACCAATTTCCTTTTTTTACTGTCTCAGGCAGGCATCCTGCTCTGGTGTCTTTCTCTGTCAAAGGAGCACCACTTAGCTTTCAGAGTACCCAACATCAAGGGTCCTGTCCTAACTTCATTTATCCTTCTTAAGATTGCCCAAATATTTCTTTTGTGAGATGCCATACATCCTACAGAGCTTGTTATGCAATGTTCACAATAGAGCAATAGATTCCCTTTGGACAATATTATATCTGCTAAAAGGAAAGCAAGGGTGAAGATAGCACTCTCCCTCCACCACCACCACCCCTCTCTCTCACACACACACTCAGGAACAGTTTTGGATTTGTCATTTGAGGACTGATATTAATCTGAAGCTAGCACTCTTGGCTTGTGCATTATTTGGGATTGCAATCAGTTGTAAATCAACCTACTGTACAAAAACAGTAGTCCCCTGTTGTGAAATTATCTTTTTTTATTATTATTTTAGGAGGGAAAGCACTTTTCTTTTTAAATTGCATGGTGCCCTGTGGAAGGGGAGAGAGAACAAGAGAGAGATTTCAGATCACATATCTATTCTTTCAAAATAGAGCACCTGTCCTTTCTCCTTTCTGCTTCTTTATGCTATTAGCTAAAGTATTTGAGCTAGATATGAATTAGATTTCTTGTGTGTTCCTGCAGAACTGTTCCTCGTATGTGATGGGAATGAAATGGATTTTAGGTAGAAGCCCGCGAGGGGAAAGAATGGGAAAGTATCTGCAAATCTTTTAATGTTTCCCATTTTTCAAGAGTGTTCACTCTGTACATCATAATCCCATTTTCTGCCTTCAACATGTCATTACTGCCCACCAGATTTGGGGTGAGAACAGGAAGAAATGAGCTGGAAAAACATTAAACAGGTATTTAAAAAAGAAAAAGAAGTATCATTAGCACTTTACGGATATTTAATGAACTATGTGCAGTTCCCAGAGTAAGCATAATTCTATTTGTGTATAGAAAGAAAATGTGAATATGCATACAAGCATGGCAAAGGATTGGACTTTATTCAGTAACATTAAGAAATAAGAACAAATTCTCTGTGTATATTTTTGTTTTGCCATTACTGTCAAAAGACAAGAGGTTTTCACTGGTATTTCAATTAAACAATCAATTTTGTAACTCAGACCTGCCTGCTTTCCTTCTTTGGCTCATAAGCTAGAGGACATAGATGTGCTGACCTTGCACATTTCAATCTTATTGATTTACTTCTATTTTTCTTTCATTTTATTCTGATCTGTCAACAAGTACTTGCTGTTCTTCAAGAATCTAGAACACATTACTGGGACAATCATCTTGATCAGGATTTCTCAGCAGATGATTCTGACATAGCTTTTCCGGTACAATACTGGGATTCTTGGAAAAAGGTTTCATATCCCCTGACATATACATATGCACAACTCCTCCAATCCTGCTCACTCATCAAACTCACTTTCCCAACTTGCTAAACAATTGGGTGCAAGAAAACAGACTTTTCTAATGTAATGTATTGAAAATTGAATAATTTAAGATTAAAATAATAAAAAAATGCATTATTGAACTTGGGGGAATTATAGATAGGTAGGTATTTATATCAAACATTTAAACTACTCATCTTCACAGAGAAGCTGTGGGTGTTGTACAGTTTAATCAATACGTAACATGTAATCAATTTCATAAAATATTGAAAATGGAATAATTTAAGATTAAAAAATAAAAAAAATGTAAAACAACATTATAAAATTGCAAAGATGGAGCGTTCCAAGAGGCGGAGACTAGAGGCAGAACTCTTGTATGGGTAAAGCTGGCCAAAGAATTCCTTTGCTTCTTAAGATCTCCATTCTAATAAGGCATTGCCTCTCTTCCAAAGAGGTTCCCCTTTCTTGAAAGATGAGTTCCAGTCAATAGTAATAAATAACTGGTAAATATGCTTAGGGACTCTGTTTAAAGAACCACTCTGAATTGCTATCATAACAGGATAAATCCTTGTACTAGTTTGCATTCATTTCCTTTTGAAATTATACTTGGCTACAGGTCATGCATCCTTCTTACCTCTTTCCTTCCATCTGTTTCTATTCAGATTTGATACTGAGTAGCAGCAGCAGTATGTGCTACACACATACACACACACACACACACACACACCTTCACATATACTCATGTACATAGATGTAGATGTAATTTTTATTTTTAGTCATAACTTCTCCTGTATATGGATGGTAATAGTATGAAAACAAAGGAGAACAAGAATTAAAGAGAAAGATCTTCAATCCTAAGTGATCAATCTAAAGGTGGCTGTTTATTCTCCACTAAAATGCATCCATGAAAAGTAACACAGCAATACCGAAAGGAAGACACTTGTGTAGAAAATGAATTTTCAAGCAACAATATCATCATCATCATCACCATCACCATCCCACCTATTCTCATTTTCTTTGCTTTAGAAACGAAAGTGGTCCAGGCCAATTCGGAAAGGATGGTACTGTAATGTCTGGTGGCCACAAGGTTAATATCCATCTCGCTGCCTGACAGTAGCAATTTCACGGATCTTGTCATCTATAGATCGGTTGCAGGAAGAGAAGATCAGCAATGACAAATATCTACATTACCTCCTGGGGGATTAAAATGCCAGGAAAAGTTCTTTTAATGTGAAGCTGTCAGTTGATCAATGATTTGATTATAGATCAGGCTTCATTTTAAAAAGTATCAAGGTTATAAAGAAAAATGCAAAAATGGCGAAAAAGCCCAGCCTTCAAGGTATGGGTTCCACTTACTTGGAATAATATCTTTCTGCAGTTTTAAATTCCCTTCAAGAAAATGATAAACTTCTGTTGCAAATTGCAAAATGAAGAAGAATAGAGAAGACAACATAGGATTTATTGGGGGGGGGGAACCCAAAAATAATCAATTTAACATCCTTGCTAATATTTACAGGAGTGATAACCTCTTGCACCACAGCTCTGCACATTTTCAGTGTTTTTCCATCACAAAGAGTACATAACACTAAAGGTCTCTACCTCCCAATTGAATTGTGGATATTAAAGATGGATTATAAGGTTTAACAAATCCCAAGCAACAGGAAGTAAGCCAACTCCCTGCAGAAAATGTGGATGCTGTATTATGATTACCCCTTCAAGTCTAGCTCATAAGAATGTAAGAAAATGCCATTCTTGTTCAAACTAGATAGGGCTGCTGTTATGTTTGGTTTGAAAATTACTTCTGCAAAATACAGCTGTTTGGTCATTTGATGTATGCTTAGCCAATGTCATATAACATCATTATTGAAAGAGCTGCAGATTCAGACCCAGGTGAGGCAGAAACCTTTGAAGCTCACATCATCTTAAAACTAATATAGCTGAGAAAACACCTTCTCTTGTAAATATCTGTCTGATCAGTACAATCATCAGTGAAGGTCCTCCTAGTTGTATCATCTTTATTGAGATAGCTCTTCCATCGTGTCCCAATGTGGGGAATACTCTCTTCCTAGACATAAAACATGCTGCAGACTTAAATTAACTACATGCATACCAAAACATTTGTGGTTTCGTACATAGCCAATGGAGGGAATTTATCTTCCAAAAATGGGTCCTTCCTAAGGGATTATTCTCACCCACTTCTGTTTTTAAATCATATCCCAGAAATTCTACTTTGGATTGCCAGTTTTATTTTGGAAAGGTGCCAGCACATTTATTAGCTGCCATGATTCTAATAATCTAATTAAAGCACTAGGCTTTTTAAGGTGGGGAAACCTCTGGCTATATGACTAAAATCTTAAAACACCTGATTGGCAGGAAGAAGAAGAAACCTCTGAAAATTACAGCATTGTTGTGACTTTCCATCTTCTTGTAACACTTGGTCAGATACACTGAGATAAAATAACAATTTTTGTCATGTTAGCAGTAAGTAGTCTGTCTCCACTGGTGTAAAATGCACTAGTGCTAGCTATGGCCTAGGTAGGATTTTTGCCTCTGTTGATAAGAAAATTTCACTTTCCAGTCCCAATCATTTCAACCATTTTCCCAGCACATCCATTTAAACTCAAAATATCTCAAGTTTTCTCTAACTGTAGGCATCTTAAAAACCTGTTTGCCAAGATGTATGAAAGGATTGCAAAGAGGAATGGATGTTTTTTAAAGCCTTGTCTCTCTGGATTGAGATAAATCATTAAGGATTATAAATAGCTCCTCAAGGTTTAGGAGATATGGACCACAACCACATTAATATTTTTTAAACCCTTCCAAGAAAGCTCTGTTCTAATATTGGCATTTCATTTATTCATGCATTTCACTTTCTATTTCAGAGAAATCTCATTGCTTCTTCCCAGCTACACTTTATTAGCATGAAACTTAAATTGTAGTTTGAAATTTAGACTTCAACATAACAAAACCTAGAAATCTGAAAACTGTGTAACTGTAACAACAAAGTTTAGCTCGTGAAGTTATAGCTAGTTGAATCCATTTGTGGGAATTGGTTGCTTCATGTTTTCTAGAATAAACATCATGCAAGAATTGTTGCAAGAGATAATTATGGTACTCCCTGTTTGGAATGCACTCCAAGCCAGGATTATCAATCGATGATCACCATGACTATGTGATTGAAGTCCCATCTCTATTTCACATCTCTCTGGTTTTCAATTGTGCAGTCCCAGTTATTTTCACTTTTTTGATCATCTAACCCTGTGAATGACCCTATCCAGTGCCATTGCTAAACTATAACAACTTTTCTGTCTCTTCCTTTAGAAAACTTACCATTTGCTTCTGTGTGTATTTCCTCAGGAAAAAAAACTGCACTTTGGTCCATTATTATTTTCCAACTCTATATGTAGATAGTTATAGACTAAACCTTGGGAAGGGACAGGAGAATACAGAAATGTCTTGGTGATTAGATGAGAAAGGTAGCTACATATTTTGCATGAGAAAGTCCCTTTATCCACAATTCAAGCTTTCTGCAGCTTTTTCCAAAAAGGTCTTTGGTAAAGATCAGGAAAAATTCTGGGTCAAATACGATTATGAAAGCCTGCATAATATGTAAAACTGTAAGTGGTCTTTTCCTAATGTTGACAACTACCTTGCTTCAAATTGGGGCTTTCCCCCATTGATAATTGAAAGCATTATCACATCCTTGATTTGGAAAGAAAGCATGCCAACATGAAATATGCTCTGCTTATTTTGCTGAACCTTATTGTGCCTCTATGGGTACTAGCTCTTTTTTTATATATAATCCTGTAGATCCAAGAGTGTATCACTGTTGAAACCAGTTGTTTAAGAAGACAATAGCAGAATGGCAACCAACAAGATTGAACAAGGAAGGTATGAACCAGCCAATAACACCTCTCTGATCCCATCCATTACTAGCCGCCTAATTTTGCTTCCTATATAAAAGGAAGCAAAGCATAGCAGATTTTATACAGCTGTTATTGGATGTTGTCTTAAGTGGAGAAAACTGCTTTCTTCCACTGAGGCAATTAAAAACTATTCAAGCCTATCTCACTCATAGACTGAGGACAAAATAAAGGCACAATCACAGCAATGTGTCCAGAATATGTTTAGATTTTCCATGGATCCAAATGGGGACATGGCCAAAGAATTTGGGAAAGAGGAAGCAAAAAAAGAGAGTGGTTAAAATAAGCAGAAAATGGGAAAGTATGATCTTTTTTTAAAACTTTCTGTTCTGGTTTTTGCATGAATGCCCAAAGACATTGCATACATCTCTCATGAACACCTGGTGGGAGCTTTAATCTTTATAGTCTCAACATCAATCTATCATTGGGAAAGAAATGTTCGTTCCTAATTTTTATATTACATAAGAGGTACATTGAAGATTTCATGCTTCCTTTCCCATAATTCTGCTGTAACAGCCAAATATGTTTGTTTGTGAAACAAACTTTCATAATTGGTACTGAAGTGGAAACTTATTTTGGATTTATATTAGGAATAAACATTGTGTTTACTCAGTTTTAAAAAGCAGAAACAGTGTCATGGCTTAAGAAAAAGTTGGTGGTGTGAAATGATATTGAGCACACTCAGTTCTAAAAAAAAGTCAAAAGAGACATTTCATTTCCATTATAGCTTTTATTCTTAATTCCCTATTATGACAGTTACAAAATATTTTATTTTTACCAATCTTTCATGAAATGTAATTATAATCTATTGTACACTCCTCCCTCATTTCATTCCATCCATCCATGTAGGAGAAAAAAATAAGGTATATGTGCCAATAGATGGCTAAATGTTATTGTAACAGGATTTACATTTACATTTTCAGGTACTGATTTTAATTATTTTCTCTAGTGCTTGGCAAAAATGGGAGATACAACAATAGAAAAAATTACCAAGGACATTTTAACAGATCTGAAATGTCCAAATACATTTGACTATAGCCTGCAGCAAGTTATTTCAGATGGTGCATTTAAGGGAGACGGCAGAGTATTTTTATTTTTTTATAAGTGGTTTTATGTTGTTTCAGTTAGGATGAATCTAAGCAGCTTCAAAAGCAAGGTACAGTAAGAAACAATATATGTATCAAGAAAATATTTGTTACCTAAATAATGTAATAATATAATAATATATATTATCTGTAGCAAATTAGGTATTTTTTTCCATGGAGAAACATGTTTTGTAGCAAATACATTTCCAAATCATATCACAACTTTAGGGAAGCACTGCAAGTTAAAATAACAAGCAAAGAACAAACCCTATCAGGCAATTGTACCCATGTTCACTCATTAACAAGCTCAAATTGTTCAGTGGAGCCTACTCTTGTAAGAGGTACAAAGCTGTAGGCAACCTTATCTGTTGCTTTTGTTTGCTAATGTTATTCTGTAACTGCCCATCATGTGAATTTTCTTCTTTTATTATGGACATAATTCACCAGAAGTCCAAGCATTCAAACACCCATTCATTGGCACAATGAGACAAGCTGGTGTTTCAAAGAAAGAGCTATTCCCAGAATGTGGAGAAAAGGTGTCTGGCAGTAAATTTACTGATTTCAGCAGTTGCTCATAGCCAGGAGGTGGCCACATCTGTTGGGTTTGCCACTTCCTGTAAATGAATTTATTGTTAATCAGAAAGACACCTGTAAGAAGTGATAAAGTTGGGGGATCAGCAGCTGTTTCAGATTCTGTTTGCTCATTGCATATTTTTGTCAAAACATTAAAAAAATAAACTGTTGTTCTTCATGGCTGGCTGAAGAATTTTGGAAATTAAACTTCACACATCTTCCAAGATTTCCAAGGATGTTAAATACCGCATTAGATGGAAACAAAGAGTGAGGATTTTGTGTCTTATTGGGCGAAACCTTGTGGCCCAGTTCTTATAACTCTAATGCAGTTAAACACAAATATATATGTCCCTATGTTTTATAATAGAATTGTTAACAGTACAGGCAGTCCTTGACTTAAAATAGTTCATTTAGTGACCGTTCAAAGTTACAACAGCACTGAAAAAAAAGTGATTTATGACTATTTTTCACACTTACAACATTTGCAACATTCCCATGGTCATTGTGAGTTAAATACAAATGCTTGACAACTGGTTCATATTTATGATGGTTGCAGTGTCTCGGGATCATGTGATCACCTTTGCGACCTTCCGACAAGCAACGCCAAGGGGAAAGCCAGATTCATTTAACAACTGTGTTACTAATTTAATAGCTGAAGTGATTCACTTAACAACTGTGGCAAGAAAAGTCATAAAATGGGGCAAAACTCACTTAACAAATCTCACTTAGCAACATAAATTCCTGGCTCAAATTGTGGCCGTAAGTCAAAGACTACCTGTATCATAATACTCTAGGTTTGAATCAGTGGTGCATTTCAAAATAGTTTACCATCGGTTTGGTGGGTGTAGCTTGATGGGTGTGCTTTGTGTGCACACCCACACCAAACGCACACTTTGCACATGCACAGAGGCTTTCCAACTCATCTCCTGCAATCACGCACTCTCCCTATTGCTTCAGCAGCTGATGCCCGGCAATCTGCTGTGCTGCACAAAGTATCTACACTTCAAAAGGTCAGTATGGCAGCCTGGGCAGGTGGGTTTAGTTTAGTTTACTTCATTGTCATTGCACCTCATACAACAAAATCAAACACCACCTTCAGTGCATATCATGACCATGAAAATAAACACAAACACACATCCTTCACCCTCCACACATTGAACCGGAAAACCTCAACACCACACCAACACTGCACTATACAGTAGATGGTAGTAGTGGGCCCAACAGCAGCTCCAGGGGCTCCTCAGAGAGAACCGGTTTGGTCTTCGCCAAACTTCAGCCTCACCAGTACACCAGAACTGGGCCGAACCGGTAGAATACCACCACTGGTTTGAATATTCTGCACATGGCATACCTGCTTAGTTTGTACAGGTGTAGCTATATGTTCTAAAGCACCTAAAGGCCAGACAAGGAATAATGGATTGAAACTGAAGAAGGAGAGATTTAACCTGGAAACAAGGAGAGACTTTCTGACAGTGAGAACAATCAACCAATGGAACCGCTTGCCCTCGGAAGTTGTGGGAGCGTCATCACTTGAGACTTTCAAGAAGAGATTGGACTGCCATTTGTCAGAAATGGTGTAGGGTTTCCTGCTTGGGTGGGGGTTGGACTAGATGACCCTCAAGGTCCCTTCCAACTCTGATTATCTGTTACCAGTTATCTGTTAAATTTTTGTCCATACACTTAAAACACTACATTTAAAAATATCAGTTAATTTATGCTACGTGACAACTTCAGTAGATGTTGGAAAATGGTCTGCGATTTTTTTTTCTTTCACCATCAACCTGACAGCACTAAGAAAGGGTGCTTTCTAGCACAAGCTGCTATATTTCCTGCTGCTGTATTTCCTGCAGCTGAAAAAACCCACAAACCCAACCTTCAAAATATTTTGCCTGTCCCTTGCAGAAAAGGAAAGAAAGACAAATTGTAAGAGACACACAACCTGCAACTCATCTGGTGGTTTGAACTTAGTTTGTCTCCTGGCGAAAAGGATTGATAATAGAACGCAGCATGAATAACTAACTCAAGAGCAAGTCTTATTAGATTAATTGTGTTTATTTTGCGATTGGTTGGCATACATCAGGACATGGGCAACAGTTATATTGCTTTGCCAGACAATTTCTAAATTAGAGATCTTAGCTGATATAGAATAGTACAACAGGCAGTTTTGGTGTTTATGGCATATTATCCATGATGTGTCCAAACTGACCAATATTTTTGGAAGGAAATTCTGCATGTGGCACGGATATGACCAAGGCCAGTAACAGGCTACATGTTTATTATTATTATGGTTAGTTTCACAGCCAGCCAGATGTTTAGACTGGAGTTAGCATATTTGTCCACCTATTGAATCCATCTCAAGAACATTAGATGTGCAGATAGCAATAGCAACAGCATTTATATCCCTTCACATTGCTTTACAGCCCTCTCTAAGCAGTTTAAAGAGTCATCATAGTGCCCCCAGCAATCTGAGTCCTCATGATACGGACCTCAGAAGGACGGAAGGCTGCATCAATCTTGAGCCAATCAGAATTGAACTGCTGGAGTGAGCAGTAAGTTAGCTTCCAATACTGCATTTTAACCACTGCGCCACCATGGCTTTTGATGTTGTTTAATAAAACTAAAAATAATACAGGTGTTCTTGACTTACAACAGTTCATTTAGTGCCATTTGAAGTTACACGGGTACTGAAAAAAAGTGATATGACCATTTTTCACACTTAAAACCATTATATCATCCCCTGCTCACATGATCAGAATTCAGGCGTCTGGCAACTGGCATACAATTATGATAGTTGCAGTGTCCCAGGGCTATGTGATCACCTCTTGCGGCCTTTTGACAAGCAAAGTTGATGAGGAAGCCAGATTCATTTAGCAACCATGTTACTAACTTAGCAACTACAGCAATTCATTTAACAACCGTGGCAAGAAAAGTCATAAAATGGGGAAAACTCACTTAACAAATGTCTCACTTATCAACAGAAATGTGGAGCTCAATTGTAATCATAAGTTGAGGATTAATTTTCACAGGCTATTAAGCTGTTCCAAGGAAAGCTGCCTTTTGCAATTTACTGATGCCAAGTTGTCAATGCCGATGGTGTTTAAGTATTTTGAGGTTGCACAAAAAGTGCCTATCACTACCACCGGTAGTATTTTCTTGGCTTTCTTTTGCCACAGTCATTCTACTTTTATTTGCAGATCTAAATATATTGTGATTTTATCGATAGATAGATAGATAGATAGATAGATAGATAGATAGATAGATAGATAGATAGATAGATAGATCTGTCAAGAAAAAGAGGGAAAGAGAGGGAGGGAGAAGTTGGAGGGGGGGAAGGGAGAGAGGGAGAAGAATGTAGACAAAGAAAAGGAGAATTGTTTAAAGTTTAATGGGGTTGGGAGAATGCTGAGCTATGAAAATACAAATGTTTTCAAAGTGGATGAAAAGGACTAAACAAGTAAAAATAAACCAAGTAAAAGGTATTAAAAAATAAACCTTAAAAAACATAAATGTTGGACAGTTCTGAGCATGCTGGAACAAATTAATCAGAGAAGCATACAAGAATAATAATTATATTAAAAATAAAAAAAATGGAAATGAATGCTATCAATGTTACAGTTCAAGGAAAAATTAATGAAAAAAAATTAACTGTTCTAAGAACATTGAAAATAATAAAGCTGCAGGTGTAAGTGGTGTTACTGGAGAAATGTTAAAATGCTGACATGGTTTCATTATGTACTGGCTCTGTGACTTGTTTATTGGGTCTGTTTTCTTACATCTGATGATTGGAAGAATGCTGATCCAAGTTTGTTGTTTTAGAAATAGCATATGAAACAAGTTAAGCTTGAGAATCTTAATTCTCATATTTGCAAAAAAGATGTAGAATCTTTTCTGCAAATATGGATTTTAAAATGGTTGCTAAATGTGGTAAGGATAAATTATAGCAGTAAAGCCTGTGTTAGAATAAATGAAATGCTTATCCACATTGATCAAGGAAAAAACATGCAAATCTTAAGATGCATAAATGCTGGTAAAAATGTAGCAGGGCAGGGTATGTAATCTGTTGCAATGAATGAAATATTTGCCAGAAGTAATGACAGACATCTGCCCTCTTTGTGAGTGAGTGTTGGATATGTCAAGAGAAACATTAAAATAAGCTGAATGTGGCGGAAATGGATTACTTACAAACACTGCACAGAAAATGAATAACTGAATGTGAGTTGAATACAGAAGTGACTGATCAGTCCAAGGGTAGTACACTGAGTCAATTTGATCACATGGAGATCATTAATCAGGAACTGATCACAAAACGAACTCATGAAAGAAAGTATGCATGGAGAGAAGATCAGGAAAGTCATGAGATCCTTAAAAAGGAAGAGGTGAGAAATTAAAAGAACATGTCATGCCCTTGTTAGAGTCAGACTCTGAGGGAGAGGAGGAACAGCTGGCAGGGAGTGGAGGTGTGGCTCCAGAGGTTGAGAAAGGCTGGGGAAGGACAGAGGCCAGCTGGGCAGTCAGAGAAGAACCAGGCCCATCCCCTCTTCATCCTAAGACACGCAGGGAGGAACGGAGAAGGAAACAACTTGGCTTACGAGAGAAGCAGCAGCCATGATCCCTCTCATTAGTTGCAGCTGGTATAATATAGCATATATGAAAGACGGTTACAACACAGTGTTGCCAAAAGCAAGCATGTTATTTTGGGCTGAAGTTATCTTGGTTGGGTCCTTCCAACAGACTGTGCCTGTTATCTCCTTGAAGTTGGTAATTACTTATTCTGGTCCACTGTGGAAATTTTTTTCATTGTAGTTTGTCTGGTTTTTTTATTTCACCTCTGCTTATTAAGTTCGGACTGTATTGCTTTTTTGAAGACTATTTTTGAGTAAGTTTTACTCTAACTGAGGATTATTGAACAGTGGGACCAAATTGGAGGCATTAAATGACATTTATTTATGTTTTGGATTTTATTACATTGTGTTACACTCTAGGTCAACACAATGAACAAAACACATTGAATAAATTGACACAAGGGCATACTAGAATGAAATTGCAAAAATAAGGTACAGTGAATGCTGTTTATTATACTGTTCACCCTTTAAGAGTGAAACATTGAGCCCAATAGAGTATAAAGTATGATGGGTGTGTGTGTGTGTGTGTATGTGTGTGTGTGTGTGTGTGTGTGTGTGTGTGCATTCCTGGATTTACAACCATTCATTTAATGACTGTTTGAAGTTACAACAGCATTGAAAGTGACTTGTGGCCATTTTTCACACTTTTGAACATTGCAGTATCTCATGTGATCAAAATTCAGGCACTTGTATGTATTTATGATAGTTGCAGTGTCCCGGGCTTATCTGATCTTATCTGTTGTGACCTGACAAAGCAAAGTCAACAGGGAACCCAGATTCACTTAACCCTGTTACTAGTTCAACAACTGCAGTCATTCACTCAACAAATATGGTAAGAAAAGTCATAAAATGGAGTAAAACTGAATCAACAAATGTCTCGTTTAGCAACAGAAATGTTGGGCTCAATTGGGGTAGTAAGTCGAGGGCTACTTGTAGTGAATGCTGTTGATGCTGTTGTGCTAATTACTTTCCTTTTTCTTTTTCAAAAAATCCTACCTCTAATTCATTTGGGTGATTTATTCTTACCCTTTGTCTGCAATATCTGTAACATCACCTGTCCCAAAAGAGAACACCTTAATGCATATGTCTGTGTAGATGACTGTACAAAATGAGGCAGTATTAGCTAAAGTGTAACTAAAATTTGATTTATTGATTTTGACAGTTTGAAAGTTAAACTAAAAACAACAGTATAAAATTAAATTTAAGAAAGTGGTCAAATGCATAGATGGGGAATCTTTTCTTGTAGAACAACAGATATGAAAATGGTATTGAAAGTATCAAAAGACGTGAAATAGAGGGGTAGACCAGTTGGTTACGGCACCAGGCTAGAAGCCTCTCTCAGCCAAACTCATCTCACAGGGCAGTTGTTGTGGAGCAAAGAGGAGAAATAAAAATACACTCTTAGGCTTCATCAATAGAATTTAGTTTCCAAATCGAGGAAAGGGACTTCTTTTTTTTTTTCCAAAATTTTATTGAATTTTTAAAAACAAACATATACAAACAAAACACATAACATAAAAACATAAAACATCTTTTTTGAAAGCAGCTTGATCC
>BHFT01046858.1:0-28211 GCA_004320025.1 Laticauda laticaudata
TATTTTTTTATATGTATCCATTTCATGTATTCATAACTATGTTTATACTTATACCAGTTATCTTATAATCGCTCGTCAAATACATAAATAAATAAAAAAAACATCATGACCACATGATCAAAATTCAGATACTTGGCAACTGATTCATATTTATGATGTTTGCAGTTCTTTGGGGGTCGTGTGATCAGCTTCTGCAACGTTCTGACAAGCAACATCAATGGGTAAAATAGATTCACTTAATAGCCATGTGACCAACTTAACAACTGCAGTGATTCACTTAACAACTGTGGCAAGAAAGTTCATAAAATGGGGCAAAATTCACTTAACAAATGTTTCATTTAGTAATAGAAATTTTGGGTTCAATTGCGGTCATACGTTGTATGTATTTCTTTCGTCCCATGATGAATCAATTCTGTGTTTCAGACATGACCAGCTGTTACAGAAGTGATCAGTGGGTGGAGCAGCACACATACTAAACCTACATTTGAAAAATGAAATAACTGTTTTAAAAATAACATTGCTCTTTCCTCACATGCCTCTGCAATGAAGCTTGGAAGAGGAGCATCAAGGAGGGCAGTTAAAAAGTTTAAGTCTCAAGATGGAGTTTTATTTCCCTGATTGCCAGCAGATGGCAAAACAACTTTGGGTAAGACATTGAAATTCAGTCCCTCCTTTAATTGCTAAGGAATGGCTGCAGTTCTATAGGGGAGTTCCCTGGGAATTTGCTTCATTATTCACAATACAGTACATTTTATTTTATTTTATTAAATTTTATTTATTTTTGTCAAGCGATTATAAGATAACAGGTAAAAGTACAAACATAGTTATGAATACATGAAATGGATACATATAAGAAAAATAAAATGAAACAATAGGACAGGGATGGTAGGCACGTTGGTGCACTTATGCACGCCCCGTTGTGCACTTATCACGCCCCCTACATGACCCTGTACGAAAGGGGTGAGGTCAATAGTAGACAGTCTAAGGTTAAAGTTTTTGGGGTTTGGGGAAGAAACCAGAGAGTCAGGTAGAGTATTCCAGACATTGATCACTCTGTTGCTTGAAGTTGTATTTCCTGCAATCTAGTTTTGTGCGATTAACCTTAAATTTGTATCTACTGTTTGCTCTTGTATTGTTATGGTTGAAGCTGAAGTATTCATTGACAGATAGGACATTGCGATGTATAATTTTATATACTATACTTAGATCAGACCAAAGGTGACATAGTTTTCTAGGTCTAGAATTGCAAGACTGGTGGCATGAGGTATTCTGCAACGATTAGAGGTGTGTAGAACTCTTCTTGTGAAATATTTCTGGACTTTCTCAACTGTTGTATATCAGATACGTATGCGGGTTCCAGACTGATGAGCTGTATTCAAGTATTAGTCTAGCGCAAATTTTTGTATGTCCTAGTTAGTAGTGTGAATTACCAGAGAAAAAAAGCTATGTAGGATGAGGTTAACAACTCTTAATGTTTTTTTGGCTATATAGTTACAGTGGGCTCTCAGCACTTAGATAATTAAAAGCATGGATATTCCAAAGGTCCTTTACAGAACTTGGATCATCAACAAGGTCTTGACTATTCAGCTTGTATTTTATTTTCTGATTTTTTTTGCCAGTGTGTAAAACAGAGCATTTATTTGTTGAGATTTTAAGTTGCCATTTGTTTGATCATTCTGGTACATAGTCAAGGTCTTTTTGAAGTGTAGCAATATTGTCTGTGGTGCTGAATAGCTTTACATGATCAGCGAAGAGAACGCAGTTGCTCTTAACATGATCACAGAGGTCATTTATATAGAATATGAAAAGAGTTGGTCCTAGAACACTGCCTTGGGGGACACCACTGTTGACAGGTACATAATTTGATAGGATGCTCGCAATTTTGTTGACAACCATTTTTTGTCTGTTTGACAGGAATGCTTCTATCCACTTATGCAGGTGTCCAGAGATGCCATAAGATTTTAGTTTTAGGAGTAGTTTGTAGTGTACCACTGAATCAAAGGTTTTACATGTAGATTGCGTCTATTGTTTTGCCCTGATCGAGTTGTGTAGTCCATATGTTTTTGCAGTGTTAGAGTTTTCTTTACCCAAAGCCTGCAATCCATTACCAAACAGGCAACAACATTGCATCCTATTAATATTTATTCTCAGTAAGTATGTGTACAATTGCATCCTCCTACAGGCATTGGACTACCATTCCCAGAAACCAATGTTAATCTGCCTGGTAAAACACTTTTCAGAACAAGAAATTCATTTGCACCATGCAGGAAGCATAGAGCTAGTCCCTGACTTAACAGTCATTCCTTCATCAACCAAAGTTACAATGACACTGAAAAAAGTCATTTGTTACTGATCCTTGCACTCACAACTCCCAATGGTCACATGATCAATTTTTGGTGTTTGGCAACTGGCATGTGATTCTAGCATCCTGGGATCATGTGGTCACCACTTGTGAACTCCCCAGCTGGCTTCCAGCAAGCAAAATCAGTGGAGGAAGCCATATTCACATACACTGAACAATCATAGTAATTCACTTAACCATGGCAAAAAAAGGTCATAAAATCAGGCACAACTCAGCAATGGAAATCCTGGTCCCAATTCTGGTCATACAATAAGTTGAGAACTATTTGCAAGTTTGCATCTAATATCTATTCAGGTTGGCTACATCCAAGGACCAGAATCTCATCCTCTCAGGCAACCTTCTGATACCTATAATCTGCAATCATCAACTAGCTGGTGCCATTACTCTCAAATTCTTTCTAGCTCTTGACATATGAGGGAAAAGTTAAAACTTGTTCCCCAGATGCACAGCTGTGAGACCAGCTTTAACTCTTAGTAATTAATGTTATCAGATGAAAAACAGGACCCACCAATTTGATTTCTTGTATGGGAACTTTTAATGTCCTTGAAAATGGGGAGGAGGGACAGTTGAAACCAGCTAATTATATTTTTCCCTGCCCCCCATATCTGGGCACAGTAATTCCAGATAGTAAGGCACACATGTTATTGAAAAAAAAGAATTTGTTTGGAACAATTTAGAAGAGCAGAAAGAGCTGCTTCTTTCAACGAGACAGTAATCAGACAGTTAGGATTTGGATCTACACCTTTAGCTCTCATTCCTTTGCCTGGCAACTTTTGTATGAGTAAGAAGCCATCAAACTCACCTACATCATCAAATGTGTTTTCTGGCAAATTGACCATAAATAATTGAGGGAGGCTTTGCATTTGCATTGGAAAAAGCTGGTTGAAAATATTTACAAAAATCAAACCAGGATAATTTACATACATTATGCTACATTATTTTTGCAGGCCTTTTCATACCATAATCTGAGTTATACATAAGTAACCATGTTGTCACCTTTAAAGTCATATCTTGAATAGCACCCATTAATTAAACCGGCATTGTGGAGCCCACTCAGATATCAGTTGACATTTCTTGAAAAGACTTTATGGGTTTGTTTTGAATCCATGTATGAAAACAAAACTTCCAGCAACGTAACCCATTTTCAAGGACAAATACTCATTCTGCCAAGAGAATCTCAAAATAACCCTGCTTAATTACCACTGTAGTTACTCTTGGAGATATTTATCCTGGCAGGTGAAACATTTTTTTAAAAAATATTGAGTGTTAAAAAACTAAGGTAGCCATTTACCATCACCATTGCCATCATAACCATTTTCTTCTTTTTTGTTTTTTATTTGAAAGCAAAAAAAGAAAAATGTAACTATAGAGCCAATTTGATGCAGGAAATAGTTAAGATGCTGACCAAAAAACCAGGGGACTATGAATTCTAGTCTGTTTTAGGGATGAAAGCCAGATGGTTAACTTTACTTTCTGTCAGCACAGCCTACCTCACAGGGTTATTGTTGTCGGGGAAATGAAGAGCGAGGAATGTTAGATATGTTCATTGCCTTCTATTATTTATAAAAATGGTAAAGATAATAGTAGGTAAAAGGCAGTATATAAATTAAATAAATATAGCAACTGGCTTAAATCAGTCTTTCCAGGTTCATGGAAAATGTATCTGGAAAAGAGAACCAGTTTGGCAAAAGCAAATAAACCCTCCTGAAAACACAAGGCAAAATGTTTGCGTGTTTGTAAGAACTACAATAACAGAACATACAGTTTTAGATATGTGGTAAAGACACTTTCTTTCTTCAAAGACTAGCTTCCCTTTGAAACATCTGCCAGAAGACATTGGGTGCAGGCTCAGGGCTCAAAGTCCGCAGAGCTTTCTCCTTTTTAAACTCTTGCCTGCTTTCAACAGCTCTTTCCCTCAGAAATTGCTGGAGGCAACTTGCCAGAAATCAGATCCTTTGGAAAAGTAGGATGAAAAGCCATATCTATAGATCAATGATTTTTAACCTTGGTAACTTCGGACTGACCTAAGCATAGTACATAAAATTATTTATTGCAATGTCCTACCTGTCAATGAATACTTCAGCTTCAACCATAGCAATACGAGAGCACACAATAGATACAAACTCAAGGTAAACCATACCAAACTTGATTGCAGGAAATACGACTTCAGCAACAGAGTGGTCAATGTCTGGAATACACTATCTGTGGTTTATTCCCCAAACCCCAAAAACTTTAACCTTAGACTGTTGACTGTTGGCTTTACCCCATTCCTAAGAGGTCTTTAAAGGATGTGCATAAGAGCACCAACGTGCCTACCGTCCCTGTCCAAATGTTCCCTTTTACTCGTATCCATTTATGTGTTAATAATCATGATTATACTTATATCTGTTATCTAATACATGCTTGACAAAATAAATAAAATAAATAAACTTTAAGATGCGTGGACATCAACTCCCAGAATTGTCCAGCCAAGAGGGAGGAACACTGCAGCAGACTCTTGTAGGATGTGCTATGCATTTCAAAATGAAGAGTGGTTAAGGGAGAGAGTGATTCTGAGGACCTATTTTAAGAATTTCCTCCTCTTGCCATCACCAGGATGTGCCTGGGATTATTTGCAAGGTATGGTTGCAGTACCAAGAGATTTTGTTTTTCTCATTTCCTTTTTCTCCTGCCAAAAAATGTTTCCATCTTCTAAGGAAGGCAGGAGGTGGTTCAGTTGAACCAAAACACACACACACACACACACACACACACATACACACACACACAGAGGAGCAAGGTGATCCATTATTCTTAATGACTATGCAAGAGCTAAACTAATGTGTGCCTGCATGGCAGCTTAATCCCACAAAAGGAGATCAGGTGGTAATTTCAAAACCACTAAAATGCAGGATTGGAAGGAAACCTTAAGTTTATTGTGGCTTGGAATGCAAAGTCTATTTAAGAGAAGAATGTCAGATAGAGCAGAAAATAGACTTCTCCAATGGAGTTCCTTTCAAATGTGGTAGAACTAAAATTCCAAGAACTCGTCTATCTCCAATGCATCTGATTTATCCAAACTCTGGATAGGATAGAATAGCATCCTCCTCCCTCCTCCCCCCACCACCCCCACCAGTGCAACTGTGACAGGAGACTCTTCCTAGGTTCACAACTAACAGTTGGAATCTATGACAAGGGGATAGTCTTCACTTGTGGCCCTTCCTGGAGGAAAAAACTTCAGCAACACGAATCCTTTATCATTTATTGTATAAATTGCTGTAATGTACTATTCTAGGTCTGCATTTGACATCTCCTTTGAGACTTACAATTAATACAAAAACCCAGCAATTTAGCAGGAGAGAGTAGCTACTTGTGTGCTTGCCTTAGTTACCAATATAATTCCTCTACATAAAATTAAAAGCACTGACTTTGACCTATAAGGCATTTTTGGCCTGGTATACCTGTATCAGCAGATACAGATCATATAGAACCTACTTGCCTAGAAGAGATGTTGGAGATTCCTCCCCAGTGGAGATCTGGGGGAGAGCTAGAAAGCAGTACTTCCTGGCTAAGACTTGGGAACAGATTCCTCTAGGAATCAAAATATTATTTCATCATATTTAGGAGGAGTGTTTAAACTGAACTCTTTCAATCTGTCCTCCCCACCATCCAGATGGCACCTGGTGGGAACTGAATGGAAGTGAATACTCTGAACGTTTCTGAGGTCCCCAGCGATGGATTATTTGTTGTAGTGGTTCTGTTAGCAGATTGAAAAAAGTAGAGTTGGTGAATGCAAGACCATAGAGAGGTTGGCATGTGGGGTCTAACACAAAGTACAGAGCTCTGAACAGAAAGTACAGAGTTGCTGGAGAAGACAAGCAAGCTGTACGCAAGGAAGTGAACATTGGCTGCACTCGGGTGGTCTTTTGAATGGGTTTTTTCCTGGCACTTACCAGCATTAGGAGAGGGGAGTCCTGAATGACAAGAATTTTTTTTTACTTTGTGAAATGTGTCAGATTGGGTACAACTGGGGCAACCAGAACTTTAGAAAACAAAGGTACTGCAACTCTCCAGCAGAGAACAGTTTCCCAAAGTAAGCCATGAAAAATTTGGACAGTGGGAATAGCATCAGCCCAAAGGATACTTATATTATGCAGACTCTGTAAAAACTGTTTAGAGAGGGCTGTAAAGCACTATATAAGTCTAAATGCTATTGCTATTATTGGTCCACGTCCAGCAGCCACCTAGGCATATATCTGCCCAAGCCCGAGTCCTTTTGTTCTGCAGGTTTACATTAAAGCTCTATCCCAAAGGTGGATTTTCAAGAGGCCACTGGACTTTCTGGTTTTTCTTTCTGGTGTTTTTCTTTTTCTCAGAGAGCTGAAGCAGCTTGGATGAGAAGTGAAACATCTTCAAAGAAAAACCAGGAAGTCCAGTGGCCTCATGAAAAAGCACCTTTGGGACAACCATGATCTGGATGACTGAGAAGCTCCATAGACATTAAACCTCTAAGTCTGTTTATCAGCAGCTGGGATTTGTAACAGATCTGCAGTCCACCATGGACTGGACTAGGTTGTGGGGATTGGGATGTAGGAATAGAATTGAGCCAGAGGCTGGCTCTGCCAGTTCAGAGCTCGCAAAGTTGAAATGTACTGTATTATGTGTAGATATGTAAGAAATGTGATTGTGTAACTCATGATAACCAGACAGCCCTATTGCTCTTGAGTCTCTGGGAGAAGAGAAGCAGCTTTAGGATTCTATGGTCTGACAATGAAGGTGGGATGGGTAGTTGGTTGTGAAATGTGATTTGAGAGATTTATTTAACCTGAGAAAGAGAAAAAGGGCAGGGTTTGGAGAAGGAGGAATATAGGAGCCGAAGACAGGCAATAACATCATAGAATAGACAGACTACGGACGTGGTGGCTCAGTAGCTAAGACACTGAGCTTGTTGATGAGAAAAGTTGGCAATTCGGTGGTTTGAATCCGTAGTACCGCATAATGGAGTAAGCTCCCGTTACTTGCCCCAGCATCTGCCAACCTAGCAGTTCAAAATCATGTAAAAATGCAAGTAGAAAAATATGGACCACTTTGGTGGGAAGATAAAAACGTTCCATGCACCTTCAGCGTGTAGTCATGCCGGCCACGTGACCATGGACAGGTCTTTGGACGGTGCTGGCTGTTCGGCTTTGTAATGGAGATGAGCACCACCCCCTAGAGCCAGAAACGACTAGCACATGTGGGCAAGGGGAACCTTTACCCTTACCTTAGAGATGGACAAAAGGAGACTTAAGGGGGAACTGAAGGTGAGCATTTACAGAGAAGTGAGTGAAATAAGTTTTGACTTCCAGCCCCCTTCTTGGTCGCTGGTTTCCAAGTATGATGACTAAATGGCAGATTAGTTTATAATGAAAGTACCTATGATTTAATTGTAGATAAGCCAATTGACCCAAAGAAAGTCCCCCTCCCAGGCCTCAAAATGGGAATGAGAGGAATGGCTGTTGTTATTTATTTATTTGTCAATCACTTACAAGATAATAGATATAAGTATAAACATAATTATGAATACATGAAATGGATAATATAAGAAAAATAAAAAGAAACAATAGGACAGGGATGGTAGGCACATTTGTGCGCTTATGCATGCCTCCTACAGACCTCGTAGGAAAGGGGTAAAGTTATCTAGAAAGACTTAATGGCTTTCAGAGATTCTGATGAGCAGATGGGATATGGTGTGATTGAAGATGGGCTCGGGGGTGTGTGAGAGAGTTGAGTTTGTACTGGCATCCCTGTTGCATAGTGACATCTTTGCCTGAGCTGTGTGAATCGATGTGTGGGTTGGTGGTGGACTCTCCTAGACTGTTTGGAGACTTTAATCTTCTCTCTATGATGTACAGCATCTCTCAAACTTAGCATATTTAAAATATGCGGCTGGCTAGGTTATTCTGGGAGATGATGTGCACCCATTAGAGATGCCAAGTCTGGGAAACCCAGATATAGAGTCTGCATCAGTCCAGGAGTTCATGCCTCCTGTGGCAATTATGTACTGCTCTTGATGCTTAAATTAATTCATTTAGTGACTGTTCAACATTATAACAGCAGGGGGAAAAAGTGTTTTAAGAGCATTTTTCACACTTACCAGTATGACTGTTGCAGCAATCCCAGGATCATGAGATCTAATTTGGGATATTTAATAACTGATTCATATTGATGATGGTTTCAGTATCCTTGGAGGTCATGTGATCACCTTTTGCGACCTTTTGACAAGCAAAGTCAACAGGGAAGCCAGATTCATGTAACAACCATGTTAGTAACTTAGGATATGCAGTGATTCCCTTAAATGTTATATTTTACCTATGTTAAGAAACATAAATAACAATAAATATTTAATATATTGTTCATTGCACAGTCTGACAGATGTTCAGATTGGATTTGGGATTTTTGTCCACCTGTCAAGTCATTCCCAAGGACCTGGGACAAGCAAATGTGGATAGTTCATGGTGTTACAAATATCATTGCAGGATATAAGCTGTTCTGAGTAAAGCTGCCTTTTGCAATTACTGATGGCGAAATTGTCAATAGTGCCAGTAATGTTCAAGTGGTGCTCCAGTTGTTTTGGGTGTGCATTATATTGCTATTACTTTTGCTTCTTTTGCCACAGTCATTCGATTTCAGTTTGCATTTTGTTATCTTCTCCAGTTCTTTCTGCGGTCTCTGGGTACTGCCACATCCACTACAGAGAAAGTAATAGAAAATAAAGAAGCAAAACCAGTCTTGGACTTTAGAATTCAAACAGGCAGACAACTGCCACATAATACTCCAGACTTAACAACTGTCAATAGGAAACACAGTATTTATTAATATTGATTTAATTTTATTAATCTTATTCATCTATTTTATTTAATATAACTTAAATGAAATTAATTTATGTGAAATTTCCCCATCATGACATTCATCTTTGTCATATGAAAAATTAAAATTTGATGCCAAATTTTGGAGGGCTTCTAATGGCCACCATCAACGTTTTACTGATTACGTGATTCTGGAGACTTTGCTTATATACCCATTCATGGTGGATGGTCAGAGTTTGGACATGATTGCAGCTCAAAATACAGTTTATGTGAGTTGCAAAAATCCTGCTGACTATCAGAGAGCAGCAAAAAGGTACAAAAACATCATTAACTTTGCTGCATCTTGTATCCCAGATAGGACACCTCTTGTTCAGGGTTTCCTAGCCTTCTCTACCTCCTGATGTATGACTTTCAGCACTCAGAATTTCCCTGCCAACATGGGGTTAGAATTAGGGAATTCTGGGAGTTGGAGTCCATAGGTGAGAAAGTTGTCAAGGTTGAGAAATACCAAGAAACATTCACTCAAAAGCCATTTTTCCCCCTGAAGAAAGTGTTTGTTGTGAAGAAGAATGTTGCAAGGATAATATTTTGCTGCTTTGCTACATATTGGTCTCAGGCCCATATCCATGCATAGAACCATTTCTTAAAACCAAGGCAAAAGTGGTGCCCATGGCTGCATGTGGCATTGAACAGCTAGTAATGCAGCTCCACAAGATTATAAACTGTATTTTATATCCATTAACTATTATATATTTTATATGTGGCCCAAGCAATTCCTCTTCACTCAATGCAACTCAGTGCACTCAGGTAACCCAAAAGGTTAGATACTCATGGCTTAGATTTTCCCTTTGACTGGAAGAACTGAAAACTGATGCAGTTTCCTTCCTACTGTATTAACAGATTATCAGAGTTGGAAGGGACCTTGTAGGTCATCTAGTCCACCCTCCCCCCAAGCAGGAGATCCTACATCATTTCTGACAGATGGTAGCCCAGTCTCTTCTTGAAAGCCTCCATTGATGAAGTTCCCACAACTCTGAAGGCAAGCTGTTCCATTGGCTGATTGTTCTCGCTGTCAGAGAATTTCTTCTTATTTCTAGGTTGAATCTCTCCTTGATCAATCCCCATCTATTATTACTTGTCTGGCCTTCAAGTGCTTTGGAAAACAGGTTGACCCCTTCCTCTCTGCTATCATATCTTCCCTGGTCCTTCTCTTCACTAGACTAGCCATGCCTAGTTCTTGTAACTGTTTTTCATATGTTTTAGCCTCCAGTCCCCTAATAGGCTTTGTTACTCTTTTCTGCATTCTTTCTAGAGTCTCAACATCTTATTTTATGTGGTGACCAAAACTGGATGCAGTATTCTAGCTGTAGTAGTATCACTAAGGCTTCATAGACTGATATTAATACCTCACTTGATCTTGATTGAATCTCTCTGTTAATGCAACTATCCATACTATGTCCTGCTGGTGGCAGCCTTCAAAATATGCACATGATCCTCCTGGCCAGGAAAAGTTTGTCTACCCTTGTTTTAAGAAGACAAAAGGGGGGGGGGTGAAGTTTAACAGAAAGGAATCTGGCTCCTTGGAATGGGCTTGGATAAAGCCCAAATTTATTAGAGTGGCTGCCTTTTATTGGGAGTAAAGGAAAAAAGTGGAGCAAGGATTAGTAATAACAGGGAAGGGAGGCTGTATTGTAGTCTGGGCATGGAGCCATTACCTCCTCTATTGTGCTTTTCTGCATGGGAATCATGGAAAATATGGTCTGGCCAAGTGGGGTGACAAAATAGTGGAATGAGTGATAGATAGAAGTGTTAACTAAGTTGCAAAGAATACATGAATAGAAGAAGAACTGAGAAACACTCTTGGGGAAACATCTTTTTAAAAAACAACTATTGTATATGTCCAGGAAAGGTGAGGTGGAGGGTTATGGTGGTGGAGTGAAATTGTTCTTTGACTAAAATATTTTCTACTGCCACATCATCAGAAACTGAGTCTGTCTTAAACGTGCACTAA
Organism: Laticauda laticaudata; assembly: GCA_004320025.1. NCBI lineage: Eukaryota > Metazoa > Chordata > Lepidosauria > Squamata > Elapidae > Laticauda > Laticauda laticaudata. Next base: position 11,201 of record BHFT01046858.1, read on the forward strand.
ATTTCAGCAGGAAAGCATATATATGCGCATGCGTGCACACACACACACACCAAATGTAAAGAAAAGTAACCACAAGTAAGGAATGGAGGCCAGCAGTTCAGCAGCTGGGAACCAGATGAGATGGTTGCTCTGAGAGAAACAATAAAAATGGGGGAAGGATGAAGACGGGTGAGAGCTATCTATGGGATGACCTGATTTTTTCCCACTTCCCTCTACCCTCCCTCCCCCCAAAAAAACTTTTTGATCCAAATTGTTTGTTCTTTTGTGTTCTAAAAAAGGAGAGAAAAATGTGCAGAATATTGTTGATATTCTGATCTAATAAATACAGATAAAATTTGAGTGTTGAATTTATTTTGGTCTCTTTCAGGGGCAGACAGTTTACAGTCCAAACCACAGGAGTCGTATCAGTCTGTCCAAGCTACAGGTGTCTTATTGGTTTATTAAAAGATCACTTTTAAACAGGATAATGTTTAATTTTTAAAAATAAGGGTGGGAATAAGAATGCTAATCTTCTGTGAAGTTAAAAAAAACCAGCAACCTATCTGCTGCCCTTAAAACAATGAAACACTCTCCCCTAAAACATTACAAAGAATCCCAAATCCTTCTTGACGATGCCACCACACCATCAGACATGGCCCCTGAAGGTTGCAAGGATAGATATTTAGATGCAAATTTTTAAAATAAAAATTTAAAGCATGGCTCCTAGTCACAAGATTGCATCTACGCTATATTATACAACTTAACAATATTTGGAGTAGGATGTTAATGAGGATGATATAAGATAGGAGTGATGTCAAACTGGCCATACCCACCCTGGCTACGCCCACCCCAGGAACAGACACACCCACCCTCCTGAAGTCAAACACAACTGTGATGTGGCCTTCAATGAAATCGAGCTTGACACCCCTGCACTAGAGCATTTGAGAACAGCTTTAAAGTGTGATATCATCTCATCCTTCGCCTCCAAATTTTCTTTTGAAGTTTCTTTCATTACTTCTTTCATTAAGGGCCTGTCACATTGGCCGACAGATGCAAAAGGTATGTAAAAAGGACACAGCGGATGAGAAAATGTTCCATCCGTTGTTATCCGTTCTCAAAAGTGCCCCGAATTTGCATAAACAGAGTCGGACAACAACAGAAAGGAACCGGACGGGGGCGAGGACGTAGCCAGATTGTTAAGCAGATGCCTCCACAGAAGCCTCGGGGACAGAAGCGGTGGAAGTGGATGCACATCCGCAGGGCTTCCGTGGGAGCACAGCGAAGCGGATGCACAACGGAAGGAACGGATGCAGAAGCAGATGCCAAGCCGGATGATAAGCGGATGCCTAGCGGATGCAAAGCGTTCACCGTGCATGCGGGGAGGTATGCCATTATGTCCCTGCGGATATAAAGGGAAGCAGCCGCAAAGCAGGTCACCAATTCAGAGGGAAAGACCTGCTGTCAGACACAGCTCAGCCAGCCAAACAACCATGGAAAAAAAGAGGAAGCCTTCTGCCATCTGGCCAGCCCTGGCAAGAAGGAAAACAGGGGCCACTCAATCCCACCTCCTGCCCCTGGACTCTGCTTCTACTGGGGCTTCTGCTGGCGGCTTACTTCTGCTGGTGCTGTCCTGGTGCTGTGCTTCTGCTGGTGCTTACTCTGCTGGCGGCTGCTCCTTTGGTGCTGGTGCTTCTGGCTGGTGCTTACCTTCTGCTGGCGCTGTCCTGGTTGCTGGGGCTTCTGCTGGGTGCGTTACTCTGGCTGTGGCTGCTCCTGGTGCTGGGGCTTCTGCTGGTGCTTACTTCTGCTGGTGCTGCTCCTGTGTGCTGGGCTTCTGGCTGTGCTTACTCCTGGGCTGTGCTCCTGGTTCCTGCTGGCTGTGGTGCTTCTGGTGCTTGCTGGTCTGCTGGTGCTCTCCTGGTCCTGCTGGTGCTGCTGTGCTTACTCTGCTTGCTTGCGTGCTCCTGTCCTGCTGGTGTCTGCTGGTGCTTGGCTGCGTGATTACTCTGCTTGCTGCGATCCTGGTGGCTGCTGGTTGCTTGCTGGTGCTGCTGTCTCTGCTTTTGCTGCTACTGTTGTTGCTGCTGCTGGTGGTGGCGTATGGTGGACAGCCCCAACAACCTTCGAAGGACCCTCTGATGAGGGCCCAGATGGGCCCTGCCAAGAGGGAGGAAGAGGCATACGCCAGGAGAACAGGAGAGGAAGTAATACTCCATTTGAAGAGGAACATGAGGATGAGGTGCTGGAATGGCTGAGGGAGAACAAATATCTGATGGCGAAGGACACAGGCTCTATTGAGACACCAAAAGGAAGCAGGCTGCTTGGAGAGAGAAGGCGGAGAGACTGGGCTACACTTCGGAGGTGCTCCTCGGGTGGTGGAAGCACATGCACACCTGGTACGGGAAGCTGCACCTCAAGAAATCTGGCCAGGCCACGGTCAAGCTGATGGACGAAGAGACCTACGTGATGGCCAACTGCAGCTTTTTTGGAGGTTGAGATCCGCCACTGAGGAGCAGCCCCTCTCACAACCCTCTCTCTCAGGCAGCCTGCAGAGAGCCAGTCCTCTTCTGGCAAAGTCAGCTCCTGTTCCAGCAGGTATCTGTGGAGCGTGCCACGACAGAGACCCCTCCGACAGCTGCACTCACCATGGCAGAGGCGTGTGGAGGACCCCCTGATGCAGTGGGAGCAAGGAGAGGGCACTCCCACCAGAGACCAACCCACATCCACCCCCAGCTCCACCTCCACAAAGCAGGCCAGAGAGGCAGACCGGAAGGGCAAGCCACACTGTCCTGCTGGAGATCAGGGACACCATCAGAAGCAGTGTGTAGATCTCCTCTCTCAGCTGGTACACAATGACATTACCATCCTCCAACCGCAAGCCCTTCCTCACCTACGTCAACCAGACCCTCCTGACATTCCGAATCAAAGTACCAGTGATCAAGGACAGGATCACCAGTCTTCTTCACAACCCTCCAGACCCAGCTGAACCTGCTCCCAACCAGTCCAGTCTGCTCCTCCACCCCAGGGTATGTCACTGCCCTTCCAAGGCTTTCCACAGGCCCTCACCTACCAAGGCTTCGGCTACCAGGGAGCTCCAGCAGCACAGGCAGGCCTTCCCAGTTCAGGCACAGGTACATCGTACGCCACCGGTGCGACTGATGCCACCGACACCACCGATTGCCACCACGCCACAGATGCAACCCACGCCACAGATGCCATCCATGCCACAAGATGCCACCGAGGCCTCACCTCGCTCAGCTGCAGACCAGACAGCCCCACTACACTCCTTCCTTCCTCCACCCCACAGCCAAGTCCGGCCTCAGAACATCTGTCATCGGTCTTGGGACTGAAACCCCATGTCCTGGAGGAAGGGGCTCTCAACATCACAGGACTGAGCCAGCTCTCTGAGAGCTTCCTCCACACACCATCCCTGTTGTCCTCTTGGGGCAGGCACCCCAAATGGCGGCCTCAGACCAGCACTCCAGTTGCAGCCACCTCCACAGCACCTGGACCCTTCACCCTGAGACCATGGGCATGCCTCAGAAGTGACTTGAGAAGAGTGCCAGGACTGGGTTGCACCTTGATGACTTTATCTTTTGCTTGGGACACTTGGATCATTTTCTTTTACAGTTTGTTATTAATAAAGATTATCTTTGCTTCACACACTTGCTTCAGTTCTTTTAGTCAATAATGTCTGTGTGGAAACTTTTAGAAATGGTTTAAAGGCCCTGTTCATACTGCCCAACGGATGCAAAACATTTGTAAAAAGACACAGTGGACGAGAAAAATGTTCCATCCATTGTTATCCGCTCTCAAAAGAGGCAAAAATTGCATAACCAGAGCAGATAACACAGAAAGGAATGGACAGGGGCGAGACGCAGAGTGGATGGAAAGCGGATGCGGAACGGAAGCCCAGCAGATGGAAGCGGATGAGAGCGGATGACTCATCCGCAGGGCTTCCGGGGGGCCTCAGCAAAGCGGACGCGGAACGGATACAGCGTGATGCACAGCGGATGGAAGCGGATGCAGAGCGGGAAGCCTAGCAGATTGCGCAGCGGGATGCCGAGCGGTATATAGCGTGATGCGTAACGGATGCAGAACGGATGCCTAGCGGATGCCTAGCGGATGCAGAATGGACGCATTGGATACATTTTCCGCTCAAAAGTTTTGAGCAGTTCAAAACTTTCTTGAGCGGATGAAACATCAATAAACGGATGCTGGACGGATAGAGAGGAAGCAAAAACGGAGGCAGTGAGTACAGGAACGGAAGCATCGCCTTTAACCAACGGATGGCAAGTGTTTTTCTCCATTTTACATCCTCTTTCCATCCGTTGGTGCAGTGTGACAGGGCTTTAAGGCTTTGCATGCTTGTTGGATGGGTTAAGATAGCAGTGGGATGGGCAGGGATACCTGTGGGATGGGTGATACCTGTGGGATGGCAGGGATACCTTTGGGATGGGAATAGCTGTGGGATGGGTTTAGGATACCTGTGGGATGGGTAATAGCTGTTGGGATGGTTAGGATACCTGTTGGATGGGTAATAGCTGTGGGCATAGATAAACCTCCAGTGCAAGCATAGTGGGACTGTATGGTCCACCCTTCCAGGTTCCACACCTATGGCCCTTTTATTCAATAACGATATAATCAATCATCCACACATTTGAACATAAACACAACTCTTTATTAAATGTCCTGTTCATTGTAGGCCCACCAACATACATGGCCCATCTCATCAGTGTGATGAGACAGGCTCAAGGAAGCATCCATTAAGCATCTATCATCCTGTCTTGCCACTCCACTGCTCCAGCTGGGGGTTGCACCAGTGTTTCAGGAGGTTGCGCTGCTTTTTCCCTTCACATGAAGCTCTGTTGGGGGCCTTGCACATCCACATGTCTATCAAGGTTTCGCCCTTGCCTCCATTCACCAGGCTCCATGTCCCATTGCCTTGTTGGAGGTCCACGAGCCTGTTCTAAACACTGGATAGCGGTGCGCATGAGATTGTGCAGGGATGCAGCAAGCTTCCAGATGTTCCTCACGGTCTGTAGTGATGCTCCATGGTAGTGAGAAGTTACCTGGAACCTGTTGGCCAGGATGCCAAAGGCATTCTCCACCATCCGCTTTGCCCTGGAACATCTGTAGTTGAAGATCCTCTCTCATGGGTGAGGCATCTGGAAGTGTAGGGCTTCATGAGGTACGTTCTGAGGGAGAAAGGCGTATCCCCCACGATGAAGTAGGGCACATCTTGTGTGTCGTTGGGCAGGGGGTCTGGATCTGGGAAGCCCATGATGAGGTTGCGTTCCAGCCCCTCCTTGATGGTGACTGGGTTGTATACCTGGGCATCTTGAAGCTGACCCATTGCCTGAAGCATTGATGTACATGAACTTGTCGGCAGTATCGACCATGGCGAAGAGGATGATGCTGAAGAAGCCCTTGTAGTTGTGATAAGTGGACCCCGACTTGTCTGGAGCTTTTCAGGCCATTTGCTTGCCATATATGGCTGCAACGGTGTGGGAAGTTCCACTTCTGATACCACTGCTCTGCAACTTTCTTCCAGCCTTCTTCAGTGGTGGGGCATTGGAGGAGCTCCTCCATGTATTCTTCGATGATGGCCTGCACCACTTCTCTCACCACAATGCTGATGGTGTTGTGTGGCACCCTCCAGCCGTACTGCATGCTCCTGTACGTCGTCCCTGAGCCAGGTGGCGCAGAGTCAGTGCCACCTTCAGCGCCAGGGTCCAGGCTGGGCCGGAAGTTGGTGCTCTGCTTGGTCAACCTGGGTCTCAGCCGCTCCACAACTTCGTCAAACATGGCTGGAGGCATCCTCATGAAGTTCTGGAATGCACAAGGGTCTTCGTTCCTCAGCTCCACCATCAGCTTGTTATACAGTCCGTACTCGGCTCTTCTCGCGATCCATCTCCAGACCCAGACACTTCTTGGACGCCTCCTTTTCTTCGCATAAAACAGGTGAAAGAGCCTGTAGATGGCTTCGCACTGTTTGTAGAACGGTGGTGGCTTCCAAAAGGAGTGTGTGACGATCCATGATGGAGATGACTGGATGCTTGGAAGAGAAAGAGCCAGATGAAGGCTGAAGAGGTCTGCACACAGGGCTGCTGGACTGAAAGTGAGATCCAGGTGAGTTCCTGCCCCTTTTTATAGGAAATATAGGTTTTCGCTCGATGTCCTTTGCATCCTCTAGGCATCCTGCAGACATCCTAAATATCCGAATACGTCCCCTATGTGAATGTTTTTCCGTTTTAATGCTTTGTATGCGAGCTGCATCCGTTTTCTTCCTTTCTCCGTCCGTGCTACTAGCGCTTTGTGTCCATTCCGCGTCCATTTCGCTTCCTCCCTGTGTCCGTTTTCTGCTGAAGTGGATGCGAGTTGCAAGGATGTGCAGCGGATGCCTAGCGGATATAGCAGATGCGTAACGGATGACGACGGACGTATAACGGATGTTCCCCATATGCGTAGCGGATGCAGAACGGACGCGTTTGATACATTTTCCTCTCAAAAAGTTTTGGGCAGCTCAAAACTTTTTGAGCGGATGAAATGTCAATAGATGGATGCTGGATGGATAGAGAGGATGAAAAACGGACGCAGTGAGTACAGAACGGATGCATCGCGTTAACCAACGGATGGCAAGTGTTTCTCTCCGTTTTACATCCTCTTTTCATCCGTTGGTGCTGTGTAACAGGAGCTTTACCTCTTATGTGGTTCCTTCCAGCCCTTCCTGCTTCTTTTTTTAATGAGTGAAGATTTTTTTTTGCTGATGGCAAAAAGGAAGCCATGTCTGGTCAGTAGTTAGGGTGTCCAGGAGAGGGATTTGCTGGGACAAACTTGACTAATGAAGAACAACCTGGATGTCACTGGTCTGATGTGGAGGAAAACAAGAGGCTCTGCTTGGGGTGTCACTGGCCTTGCTTAGCTCACGGGTGCAATATTTTCCAGAAGTTTGACTGACTCATTTTTGAAGTCTTTGTTATTCTTCCCTTGAAACAGTAAGGGGAAGGAGAGTTTTAGTTTAGCATTCAGAAAGGCAGATGAAAAAAGGCACATTTCATCAGTCTCCTAACCCAGCTGCCCTAGCCAGCACCACTAAGATATCTGGGTGATGGGAGTTGTATTCCAGAAATATATTGAATCCATAGATTTTCTAGCTCAGAAGATTCAGATTTTCCCTTCCATTGACAATAATGACACAATGGGTTAAATGCATACATTTCCTATTCACTTCTACACTAGTTAGAAAATATCTAAAGGATATTTAGAAAAGGATCTCTTTATTTGACTGAAATCAATAGGAGAAAATCTCAACTTTAAAAAACTTATTCCTTATATTTTGCATAATTTCTTGGGGGAGGACTGCACTTGCAGTCTTTATTACTACAGTCCTTCCTATCATCATCATCATCATCATCATCATCATCATCATCATCATCATCATCATCATCTCTATAATGTATGTCTTCTTTTTCTACTTCTTTATTTCCAAAAGATTAACAAACCTGATTCTTCCAGTCATAATAACAGCACAATAGTATTAGTTGTATTCAAAATAGGCCTTCTAAAAAGTTTTTAAAAACAGTAACTTGTTTGTTAAAAATGCAGTATAATATAACCAGGATATTATATTAAAAAGTGGAAGAAAACTGCAGTTAAAATTCCTTATTAAGTTCCATGGAATTAAAATAATTTTCTCCTTCACTCATGGATGCAGATGGAATAATTTATTTATTGCTAAACTTGTTTGTCACCCATCACATTGCAGATTGACAGGGCAGCTTACAAATTAAACTTCTTAATTTTTTTATAATAGTGTGATTGGAAAAAAAAACTTGGCAGGCTAATTCTCTCTGCTTTAATGATGTACTGGGAACAAAACTGTGCTTCTTGATATTTACTTCCACATACCTTCTTGGAGTTATTTTGTTCTGACATTTTAACAATATGAATGAAGACAATCTATCTGTGAGATCTCTGGGAGTCAAAACTGATTTGCTGACACATTGTTAAGTCAGTGACTCAGAGATAGTGAAGTAATTTTTGTAATTCTTGACCAAAAAATTGTATTAAAATGTGTTCAAAATTATTGCCGTTTGTTGTCTGGACTACCCATAATTGAAAATGCATGACCATGACAATTTACATGAATTTTCATGCGCATGCTTCTTTTTGAGTCAAAAACCAAATATCTAGCCTTGTCTAGCTGTACTTTCCATGTTATAGCAACAATGATAGAAAAAAAGGCAGTTTTCTCCAATACCAATGTATCTATCTATGGTCATCTAGTACTGATTTTTCTGATTGGTTGGTTGTAATTCTTTACTCATCAGTCACTTACAACTCTTTGTGACCCAACGGACATCACTTTGAGAAGTCAATTGACAAGCAACTGCTCACTGTTTATGTAAGTCAGGTCATGTTTAAGCAAGTTAGCCTCTGGTCATCTTCTCTTTTGTCAGATTTTCTTAGTTCTAAATTCTAGCCTAGTTGATGATATAGTTAAAACTTTATTGATGTGATATATGTCTGCAAACATTTCAAGAACAAAATAATTTGTATATGCTAGAATTAAATTCAGGGGCTGACAATATTTTCAGGCCTTGGATGCTATGTAAAATCTTGCCCAATGAGATGAACTAAATCACACACACACACACACACACACACACACACACATACACACACACAACGTATGTGTGTGGCTGAAATTAATAAGATCAAATGGACACTATTTTGGGGAGATGATCATTTCAGCCCTGACCATTGGAAATGTCTTAAAGCAGGTCAGCTTTTGAGGCTGTCCCAAAATCTGTTAAAAGATTCCCTCAATGAAGCTTGACTCCTACGTAGGTAGTGCTCAATTTACAACCACAATTGGAATCAGAATTCCGGTTGCTAGGCAAAACAGTTGTTAAGTGAGTCGTGCTCAATTTTTTGACCTTTTTTCTATGGGTTGTTAAGTGAATCACTAAAACTATTAAGATAATCACATGGTCATTAACTGAATCTAGCTTTCCCTGTTCAACCCATTGATCTTTTTTATTCCTTCCCACCCTACAGCTCATCCCCAGCTCCCTGCCCTCCAGGCCCAGGCCCCTTCTAACAGCTTTATTTCACGCCTTCCCCAATCATGCCAGCCAGCTTAGCCTGACAATATTTTCCAAGGTGCTTCTGCCTAACATTTAAGGAACTCTTTGGGTCCCAGCAGCCAATCTTCCCCTCCCATAGCAGCCCATCTACATAACAGATTATGTAGCATTGTGTGGGCAAGCCAGGGGTGATACCCATAAGCAGCACAAGGCAAAATAGCTATGGAAGACAGTGCCCAGTGAGTGGACAGGAGGACATCTTTACAGTGAAAATAGCAACTCTTGAGCCCACTAAGAACACAATTGTTGCCTAAATGCTACACGCATGCAACAAGGCTTTGCTGGAAGATAATGGAAAACACCACTTCAGTATAAAGCCCTTACATATGACAATATATTACATTAATAATTTAGGCATGAAGGAATGTCCTTGAAGAATACATAGAGAGCTTTGAGCTACTACTCTTCAGGGGATGTGTGGATGAGTCCATAGACTCTCCTGATTTTTTCCTCCTTAGATTTTGAGGTTATTTAGGATGTATCTGCACAAAAGCAGAAGCCATCATCAGAAAATACTGTTTTATTTTGTTTTACATTCTTTTAAGCTCTTCCTGGTGTGGGGCTAGGTTATTTGATAACATCTGCTTCTCTCATCTGATCCATCAAAAGAGACAAGCTGTGTATCCAGTCTCTCAGGGATTACATTTGGTAGACCTGAGGAGGTAGGCCTTCCCTGCTGTGGCACTTGCCTTGTGGAACACTTTCTCCCTAGAAGTGGGCTCAGAAATCCCTCAAAAAATCCCTGGTTTTGTCATCAGGCCTGGGGGTCTCAGGGGACCAATGAGATCTGGTGGCTTCCTTACTGACTGACTTACTTACATCTTGTGTGTGTGTGTGTGTGTGTGTGTGTGTATTTATATGACTGTGTTCGACATGTTTATTGTTTTTATACTTTTTTTTTAACCATACAACACCCAAAGACACTTGTAAGATGGGTGGCCACATTAGATAGATAGATGGATGGATGAGAAGAGAAGAGAAGAGAAGAGAAGAGAAGAGAAGAGAAGAGAAGAGAAGAGAAGAGAAGAGAAGAGAAGAGAAGATAAATATTTTACTATTCGTTTTACATGTCAGAATCTTAAATGCAGGCAACTCTATAAATTGCTCTCTGGTTCACTTAATTCTCCCTCTTGAAGCAATCAACTTCACCACCCCCATCAGACAGCAGTCCATGTGGCAGGTTTTCTCTGACAGCTGCCACATCCCAGCTTTTGAGCTGGTTTTGCTTCTGTGGGGCTTTGAATTTGCAAAACACCACGTGCACTTGGATTCTTCCAAATGGGAGGGGGAACTGCCCTGCTTGATTCATTCCCTGAGTGGTGTTAGGATGGGTATATAAAATAAATATAATATATTATATATAAAATCATAAATTGCAATATCCTACCTGCAAATGAATACTTCAGCTTCAATCATAATACAAGAGCACACAACAGTTACAAACTCAAGGTGAACTGCATCAAATTTGATTGCAGGAAATATGATTTCAGCAACAGAGTGGTCAATATCTGGAATACTCTACTTGACTCTGTGGTTTCTTCCACAAACCCCAAAAACTTTAACCTTAGACTGTCTACTATTGACCTCACTCCTTTGCTAAGAGGCCTGTAGGGGGCATGCATAAGCGCACCAATTGTGCCTACCATCCCTGTCCTATTGTTTCTTTTTGTTTTTCTTATAAGTATTTATCTCATGTTTTCAAAACTATGTTTATTCTTATACCTGTATCTTGTAAGTGATTGACAAATCAAATAAATAAATAAATAAAAATAAATGGGTTGAGAGGGTGAGTCCTGTAGACAGAAAGAAAGAGGAAGGGCTGGCTAGCAAGCAGCAACGCCTGCCTCTTTTGGTTTAATCCAGGGGGCTTCCAAATAGTATAGCACTTTGGTTTTGTGTTAACTTTGACATCAATATAGGTGTGGTTGTGTGGGGAGGGAGGAGAATGACATTAATAGTACGTATTTGACTGAGTCACTGTTCATGCTGCGAGGGGACCAGAAGATGGAGCTTAAAGCGAAAAGAAGTTCTGAAGTAGAAAAGGGTGGGACTCTGGAAAGCAAAGGCGGAGGGGAGATGGGGAGAAATACTTAGAAAAATGAAATGCCTGGATAGGAGAGATGGAAGTGGAGGCATTTAAAACCTGGAAGGAGAGACGTGCACCGGGGGGGGGGGGGGGGGGGNGGGGGGGGGGGGGCAGAGAGACTCTACAGTCCAAAGCTGTAATTCAAATTTCTGCATGTGGGTTTAGTGCATATGTTGCCCATTCTAAGCAGAAAAGTGGAGCAGAGACATTTAAAGGCTGGAAGGAGAGAGAGGTGGGAAAATAATCACATCTCCTGATCCATTAGAGTCCTTCATATGCCAGACAGTGGCTAGTTCCCACAATATGAATTCAATACAGAATATCATTTTAGACCATCTGAGAGGTCGTGTGAATGTATGGCAAATCCCACCCCTTCTTTACATGTTATGCTCAGCAAGGGAATGTTCATCCCCAAGTGTACATTTTCCACCTTGGCTTTTTTGGATGGGGACCAGTCTGTTTCTGGAATGAAAGTCTTGGACTCCATCTGCTAAAGCTGCTTGGCAAGATGTGTGGCCTGCAGATGTGGCAGTCACAGACCGAATTTTTGACATCAGAATATAAAACTAGCTCTGCCAAGCCCCATCTTTGTTCTATTTTCAGAGAGCAAGCCCAATTTTTCTAGGAGGCTCATAAGCAGGAGAGGAAGATCCATCCATCTTTGCTACAGAAGAGTAAATGCCAAGTAATCATTCATTAAAGAAAGTTAAACTGGTTAAAAATCCATGTTTTTAATCACATGAAAAATAATTGAAGGGCAACTCTTGCTTTCTTCTGCACCTAAAGCCTAAATGGTTGTGGATTGGTGTCACTATTGCACAAAAAGAGATTAAGCAAAGTAACTCAGGTGTATCCTTTTTTAATGTTTGTATTATATGTGAAGTTATCCAGTGAACTAAGAACAATTCCAATGAATGCGAACTAAGTTGGCATTACATGCCTAAATCTTTTTTTTTAGAAATTTCTAAGACATTTTCATAACTCTATAAGTGTTGTTAAAAACCATAATATTGAAGATGCGTGGGGATGCCTTGAATTTATAGTATTATGAATAATGCATCCCAATGTGTGGATGCAGTCTGGAATAGCTGTCCCTTAAATTGGAGTGGGGGGGGGGAGAACAAATCAGAATTATCAGTCTTGTCAAAGGTTTTCCATAAAGTTGATATTCCCTAGCTTGGAAGAAAAAAAACTTTCTATTATCTCTGCAGATCTAATAGAAAGAGTTATGAAGGGATAATTCTGGGGTAGGGGGTGATTTTGCAGCATGCCAGCTGGAGCCCTAAAGAAATATTCTTCCTTAGGTGTAACATAGAAAATTTGCAAAGAAAATTCTAGGGCCTTTTTGAAGGTATTCCTACTAGGTCACCTTGATCCAGTTCAATATACTTGAGGCTGATATCAAGATGAAGTCTTTCTTATGAGGGCAAAGCAGGCAAAACATCCTGGAGCCAGGCAAGAAAGAACTATGGATAACTCCAGAGAGAAGGGAAGAGAGTAGATAGATAGATAGATAGATAGATGGATGGATGGATGGATGGATGGATGGATGGATAGATAGATAGATAGATAGATAGATAGATAGATAGATAGATAGATAGATAAGGAGGGAGGGAGAGAGAGAGGAATGATAAGTAGGTAGATAGATGATCTACCTACTAGATAGATAGATAGGCAGGTAGGTAGGCAGGTAGATGATAGTTAGATGGTAGATGGTTGATAGATAGATTAGATAGATAGATAGATAGATAGATAGATAGATAGATAGATAGATAGATAGATAGATAGACAGACAGACAGATAGACAGATCTGTGTATGCGCGTAGTGTATTTTTCTGGTATATAGCTTTTATATGTCCAGACCCCTTTTCGGGATTGTATCACAGACCTTCTAAGGCTGGATTCTGATCCACAAAGGCACATTTGCATGCAGGAAATCTGCAGCTGTTGAAGTTGCAGTTTTTTTTTTCCCCAACAAATGTAAAGAAGTTTCCATAGCTACTTCGTCCTGCAGTTCTTTCCTGATGCAGTTGGCCATTCCAGATAATGGGGTAATGCTATGCCTGGCTTTGCCAATATAAATACCCTGGAGGGGCCTCTGCTTTGCCCCTGATGGCTGCTCTTGTTTTCTGCATTGAAACATCTAATAAGGCGAACTTCCAAGGCTGCTCTCTGGGCTAAACCATCTTCCAAAATGAAAGGGGAGGAGAAAAAAAACACCAATCAGGGAATGCATGAAGCAGCTAGAATGATGGAATAGAAATGTGGATGGAAGGAGAAGCCTTTGCATGAAGGAGTCTCAAAGGGTGGGGCTTTTTGCTCTCCCTGAAAAAGCAAAGCTGCATGCATTATTCCATGATGCGAGAAGCTATTGGCATGGACTGGAAGGGCTTGGAATGTCTTAATTTTGTTGGTTTGGGTAATTTGGTGCCATCTTCCTTCCACTTCCACTTTCAAAAGCTCTTTGATTTCTACAGTGGCTCTCTTCCACTCCTTGATGATGTTTGCTCATAGTAGAACCTCCGTTGTACAGTTTTACACTGTCATATCATCATTATTCGCTATGATTGGGGTCATGCCAAATACAGCAGCTAAGAAAATCAAAGGGTGGGGGAAGTGAGAGACAAAGAAAAAGAGAGACGCCAAGTATTGTTTTTGTCCAGACAAATATAAAGAAACATTTTGCTTTCTTAATAGAGGGGAGATGAGAGAATTCTCTGAAGTGGGAAGAGCAGAAAGCAAAGGGGATCCATGTGTGCTTGTCCAGCTTTTGCTGGAGACGCAATCCTTAGTTATAGTCTTTGTGGCCATGGCTGATGGGAAGTGGAGTTTAGCAGCTTCTAGAAATGCCACATTATCTACTTGAGATGTAGAGAAATTATCTGCTATTGTTTCGTGTGTAGTCCCAGTTCCTCACCCAAAAGCTCAGAAAGATCTCCAGCCTAGGAAAAGTTATGAGCCTCTGCAAAAGATTTTCTGATTTTTTTTTTCTAATCTGGCAGCCCTACTATCCTTAGCTGCTTCTTCCTTCCACCCTTCCTTCCTTCCTTCCTTCCTTCCTTCCTTCTTTCCTTCCTTCCTCCCTTCCTTCCTCCTTCCTTCCTCCCTCCCTCCTTTTTTTCTTTTTCTTTCTTTCTTTTTGCTGAGCACCCACAGGTTCCTCAAATAAGGAGGGGTGTGTTTAAATTGGCAGCCGTGAGTCTCCATATTTTGTCTCCTTCTTGTCCTTTCTCTGTCAAATTTTCATTGCAGCGCGGCGTGCCAACCATCCGTTTGGAGATTACAAGTTAGACCGAAGAGTCTTTTTGGGGATCCTAATTACATGCCATTCTTCTAGATGCTAGAATTAAAACTCCATTCCAGAAAGCTTAAATAGCAGGGCAAGGCAGGTGGGTGCTTCTGCCAAAACGGTCTTTGTGGCCTGTTTACCTGGCATGTCGCCCATAGGGAAATGAATTCACTCCCAGGCTGAGAGAGGTCTTTGAAGCAGATTCTGGGCCTTGGTGGCTCTCTATAATTAGGCAATCTACCTTCTCACCACAAGACTAAACAGCCATGAACAGAACTACGGGTTTGGGGTCTTGTAATGGGAAGTTGGAAAAGAGGGTTGGAACAAAAGAAAACAACCGCCCTTGACATCCCAAAACAATTCATTGCAAAGCTGTGATTTCTGCTTTCTTTCTCCCTCTTCTTCTTTGTAAAATATGACATCCCAGTTGGAAGATCTGATAGTTGTGATAGAATCCTTCATTTTGGATGATGTCAAGTTTATGTTTTCCAGACACAGCCATTCCTCTTCCTCTTTTGTAATCTGGGGCTGGATTATTTTGATCGGAGAAGATGAGAAGAAGGGAAAATTTGCAATGGAGAGGTTTCATAAAGTCACATTAAATGAATTAATGGCTGGCCATTTTGCTCTGCCAATGTCCCAGTAAGGTGTTATGGTTCACTGCTGAGCAAAACAGCAAAAAAAAAAGTCCTAGTTTTGTTCAGTCATGAAGTCATGTCCACCTTTTTGTGACCCCTCCATGGACCTTAATCTCCCCTGTACTCCAATATTTCCCAGAATTTGCATCAATGACACTATCTAACCATCTCATCTTCTGCTGTCCCATTCTCCTTTTGCCTTCAGTCTTTCCCAACATTGGGAGGTTTTCCCCTCTCTTCTCATTTTGTGACCAAAGTCCTAGTTTAGCAACCACAATTGGAACTAGCAACTTGGATGTTAAGCAAAGCTGTCTGTGCTTTCTTTCTTTCTGTCAGCTTTCTTTTTGTTTTCTACACCTGCAAAAGTTGTAAATTAAATTACTTAATAAGTTACTTATTAAGTTACTTTTTCATCACTGCTGTAACTGCAAGCAGTTGCTAAAAAAGTCAGTCAATGAATTAGGACTATCTGTACTATGTATTAACATATTTTGCAGGTATTTGTTTGTTCAAATGCTGTCCAACTCTAAGTGACATTGGACAGTTCATGATACACGAAACAATAATAAAAAATAACACAATAAAAGGAGAAGGAGGGGTAGTTATAAACTCAAGCTTGCAGAAAATAAACTGAAATAAGTTCCATAATTTTGTGTATCATGCATATTTTTATACAAATATTTTGTTTATGAATGTTATCTTACTCGTCCATTTTGTTTATGAATGTTATTTTTAAAATATGCATTTTCTTCAAATTTGTGTGTGTGTGTGTGTGTATTTGTTAAATTCAATTGCTGCCTATCTTGCTATTTAGGTGGCTTACAACAATAAAAAGGAAGAAAGAAAGAGTGTGTAAACAGAACACAAGTAAAATTATAGAACAATAAAATAAACAATGAAAAAGAACACAACAGGAATATTTCAATATGATATCCAAAAAATGGGCAAGTGGAGAGTAGTGAGCAAGAGAGGAACACTAGAGGTTGAGCTCCCCCATTTGGTCCCCAGGCCAGTTGGTAGATCCAGGTCTTTAGGGTCTTGTGAAAGGATAGATGGGTGGGAGCCAGAAGTGGTATTCAGCAAGTTCTGACCAGTTTTGGAGAACCAGCAGTGGAAATTTTGAGTAGTTAGGAGAACTGGCAAATACCACCTCTGACTGGCCTTCCCCCCATCTATTCTCTGCCTCCCAAGTCCCAGCTGATTGGCTGGGTCTTCTTTTGTTGTCCTGCACAGGAGAACGGAACTGGAAAGCAGGTTGGTGGTATGGGGAGGGAGTGGGATTTTGCAATAACGTTCCCTCTGGAGTGGGATAGGAATTGAGATTTTGCAATATCCTTCCCCTGCCATGCCCACCAAGCCACACCATACCACCAAGCCACGCACCACAGAACACAGTAGTAAATATTTTTTTTGCGAATCCTACCACATGTGGGAACAGACTGAACTTTAGAAGAATGAAGATGTTGCACTAAGGAGGGGGACACCTGTAGAGCAGAGAAACCTGTTTGATTTGAAGTTTCCCCCATCCCAAAGTTTCCCCCCCCCCCCCGCCCATACGTTCCTTGACTCGAGTGTGACTATGACGTTGCTGTCCTCAGCTGCTTAGAAAAGCAAATACGGGCTTTGTCCTAGCAGGCAAGCACCAGTTCAGCACGGTACGCCACTGGACCTATGCCATTAAGGATTAAAGGTCAGTAACCAACCCTATGAATTTCACTTGGAAGCAAACCAAGCAGCAATGAAGTTTTCAGAACAGAGGAATAATAAGGGGCCACCCTAGAGAGCCAGAAGACAGGCTCTTGCTGCTGCATTTCATACCAGCTAAAGCTTCTGAATGGATTTTAAGCCCCTATGACTTGTTACAGTA
>BHFT01046864.1:0-10000 GCA_004320025.1 Laticauda laticaudata
CTCCTGTCGTTTCTTTCTCCTTTCGCTCCCTATCATGAGGTGCCCATCTAATGCGGGATAGCAGATACCGCATATAATGCCTTCCTGGACTAGTTTAAAGAATTTTCAGGGATGACATTCATAGTTATAAAGAAAACCTCAACCTAGATGTTTGTTGGAAAACCCAGGTTCACCAAAACTGCAAGCTTCCACAATTTCTCAGGAGACTTGCTGACCATTTCATGTTTCAGAAGACTGAAGACAAGGAGGACCACTCCTCCTAGATAGGAATGGGATTTTTGGGGAGAAGTAACCATATCATCTTTAGATTCAAGATACTTCAGGAAGAGAAATTGGAGCATAATATGTTTCAGAAAAGGCAATTCCAGAGAAGTAATATGCAGGATCCCATGGGGAAAAAATTCTGAGATCCAAGATTGTGTAAGAAAGTTGGGAAATTCTCAAAAATACATTATTAAAATTATAGTTACACACCTTTTCAATATGAAAAAAATTAACATTTTAGAAATTGCACAGCAGGCTTTTAGGTGAACTAAGTGTTAGAAAGACATATTGAGGAAATGGAAGGTGGATATAATCACCAAGCAACTGAATAAGTAAGGAACAAATAGCTCCTGAAATAAAGTTGGAAGGCTAAAGTGCAAAAATCACTTAGACTCATACAGGGAAGGCTTTTTTGGTACTGTAAATAGTGAAAGAAAGAAAAAGGAAGGGGTGGGCCCATTAGTACAAGAAAATGATAGGATAGAATAGGATAGTAATAGATGATGGAAAAAAGCAAGCATGATGGAGAGAACTCCTCATCTCTTACTTTGTTTGATCTTCTCCCCAAAATGGAACTGGGAAGGACAGAGTGGCAACCAAGTTTTCAAGATTGTTGTCAAGACCCTCAAGGCTGGCAACATAAGGAAGCAAAAACAATATAAAATTTTAATGCTAGTCTAGGATATGAAAATGGCAAGAATTGGTTCATAAACTCAGTAATATATTTAAGGGAGAGTCTTTCACTGAATTGCCTCTTCTGAGATAAACACAAAATGTTTCATCCCCTGCTTTCCCATATTAATAATATAATGTGAATATGGATCTGAAAATTAATTATCAAATACCAATACAATTGTTTTTGACAGGGAAGATGAGGCGAACAATTACAAATTATAGTAACTAAATTAATTCCTATATTTTAATATCATATTTATTAAATATGGGGGGAAATACAGAAATGTTAAGGTATGTAAATGCAAATAGAACAATAATATGTAGTATATGGCATAATGGAAGGTATGAGTGTTTGTCAAAAATGAGCAAAAATGAATATCTATAGCAGCATGCTTCTTTTGGGGATTTAATATTTTATTAGTTTATAACTATAATAGCATGCTTCTGACTACTTTGTTAAATGGAATAAGAATTGATTATATTAAGAGAAACATAGAGTAATTTCAATGAGGTGGAAAAATAATGGGTTATGAATATGTGATTCAGCACCAAGGTGAGTGACATGAAGAAAAGAATGGATAGTGAGCCAAGAATTATGCTTCAGTGGAATTGAGATCTTCAAAAATAAAAGATGAAATATCTGAAAACAAAACGCAATGAATGAACTGGTATGAACACAATGAAAGTCAGGATGATTTCCAGAGATAGTGTAGGAGTGAGCAGGCTGAGCTCAAGGTGGGGTCAAATGCACCATCAGTCTGGAATCCCTACATCCCTGAAAGAGATCTTGGAAGCCTGTTAACTCCTATCTAGTGTGAATGTGCCTTGACCATTACTAGATCAGATTTTTGTGTATAGATTGCTTGGAATAAACTTGCAATGCTTTTGAACTCTACCTGGTTTCTTGCACATGATATATAGATATGGATAGATAATAGCATGCTTCTGACTACTTTGTTAAATGGAATAAGAATTGATTATGTCAAGAGAAACATAGAGTTATTTCAATGAATTTAATAGTGAATGAGGGTAAATTAGTTTTAACTATGTTTTTTCTTATGGTTTTAGTATTTCTTATCCCCTTTCTGTATTTTAATCTTAAATTGTTTTATCCCAAATCTCCACTAAGTATGCTAGAGAATAAACCAGTGAATAACATAGAATGGGAGCAAATGACATTTAGACATGGTTCAGCAATAGGAACCATTGGAAGAATTGAAGACCAGTTAGGGGTAAATCATTATGGAGAACATCTGTGTCACTAAAAATCAATAGCAACTTAAAGGCATAAAAATAAGTCATACAATCAAGGTAACTAGCTGACCTGAAAAAATTGTCTCACTTGTCAAATCTCTTTTGCCTCCCCTCAAAATTCTTATGTTTTCTATGAGATCTATGAGGTTGTCCCTCTGTGAGAAAGAACGTTCCTTCTACAGTTCAAATGAAATTTAAGAGTACTGATTTATTTATATTTCATACTTAATGGAAAACTTCTATAGATGCAAGGAGTCAGTAGAGAGAAAGCAGAGTTTTTCATTTCAGAATATGTTATTTAGGTTTGGATTGTATCTAGCTTAGAGTTTATCTGTACTTTAACCCATCTTAAATATTATCATTACATTTCATTTGTTAGATTCAGACTGTATCATCCCCCAGGATCTTAGGACTACATGCCTTACACTCATCAGATTCTTCCCCCCCATCACAAAACTGAGGGATGGGTTTAGCTGAAAAAAATCATGCATTGAATTTTCACACATCATCTTATTGTACCATAGAGCAGGGGTGTCAAACTTGTGTCATCACAGCAGCATCATGTGACATATCAGGACTTTTTTTCCCTTTGCTAAACCAAGCGGGGGCAGGTCCAGCACATGACACATCTGGGCCGTGGGCCACGAGTTTGACAGCCCTGCCATAGAGGATAGTTATTATATATCATTTTAGAAAAATGTTACTTTACGTACAAAGAAAATGAATGAAAACTATCCTATCTTGGTGTAGTTGTTAAAGGGTAGAAACCAGAAGACTGTGACTTCTAGTCCTGCCTGTATATGGGTGACTTGGGCCAGTCATTTTCTTTCAGCCATGGCAAACCAGTTCTGAAAAACCTTTCTGTCAAAACTGCAAGGACTTGTCCAGGCAATCTCCAAGAATTTAATATGGTTGAACAGTAGAATAAAAAATTATTGACCTTATTGTGGCTACATGAAAGCATACATAGTATTACATGTAAGCCTTTCAGATAATTCTGGAGACATGCTAAATATATGCTATGCAGAAATGAGATGATATGAATGTTTCAACCATTCTAGTGTACAATTTTATGACTCTTCACTTAAATCAGGAAAATATAAATGGGCTATGAATAAAATGCTTTACATCTCATTATTTGACACCAAACATACCTTTATGATCAGCTCCATCTGGGTTTAAATGCATTCTTTTCTGGCACTCTGAGCAGCTCATTAGGAATCGTGTCACTGCTTCTCTTGGTAAAAAGGCATAGGTCTCAGAAATCTGAAATAAATAATGAAATATAGGTATTATAATATAAGTTGAGTGGATATGATTTAACGGAACCTATCATTATATTTCTAAATAAAATGTATGATATCATAATTCCTGAAAATCCAATAAAGTATGCCTGAATACTACACTGAATTTCAAACAATAGCAGTTTACAAGTCCACCAAATCAAGACATAATGATAATAAAATCATTTTTGCTTATGATAAAAAAATCAAGAAAATAATAAATATTCAGATGATGTTTCCAAAATGTCTTTTGTTCATATGCCTAAAATATTTGTTTTTATTTGTTATAGTTTTACCACTGTTTTTATTGTGTCCCCAATTTTGCCTTTTGATAATACTTTGTTAATTGCATGTTAATTTTAGATAGTAGCAGGAGAAGATCAGCTACTTTTAAGAGTTACAACAGTCAGATGCCAAGTGTTGGGGACAATATTATGACTCTGTAAATCTCTTAGAGAGTGCTGTATAAAGCACTGTAAAGCTGTATATAAATCTAAATGCTATTGCTAGTTATTTCAGTGCATGTTTCAACATAGGTATTCATTCCAAATAATGATATTAAAATCCTCTAAACATCACAACATAAATACTTTCCTTTTATAATCATAATGTTCCATTGTGCACTGTGCATAAGGGGAAGACCTGGTATCACAATATTAAGACATATACTTGATCACTCCTTATCTTGCCCACCACATGCATTGCTATGTATAGAAGCCCATATCCAACAAAGTTTTTAGTTCTACTTACTTCTACTTTCAACAATAAACAATAATATTGGATACTGCCATGTAGCTGCCAGACAGACTGAACCACTATTTAAAATTAAGAGTGAAAATTTACACATTAAGTTACAAAAATGTACGCATTAGTTAATGTCTCTAACATATTCAAAAATTTAGTGCATTGAAATTAATGAAGCATTCTTGTAGATTAATTAGCAACCTGTATTTTGGGGAATATTTCATTTATTTTAATAAAAAAATTGTACTGAGTTCAGCATTCATTCAGATCGGATAGAATTTTATTTGGAAAACAAAAGAGTTAAGCTGTGAAACTGGTGTACATTTCATACACTAGAACTTAATCGTATAGTACCCGGAGAAAGCATTGGATTGCACAAAGGAGACTTGGCTTCAAGACCACCTTCAGCCATGGAGCAAACTGGGTGATTTTAGGCAAATTACCTCAACTTCTATCGACTTACATCACAAGATATTTCTGTGGGGGAAAATAGGGGAGGGAAAAATGTATGCTGTCTGAACCTTGGGCAGAAAGTTATAAATTTTTGTTGCCTATCAAAAATAGCTCCCATGGAGAAATACAGTTCTCATAACATGGCACAAAAGATATTATTTCTGAATGAGAAAACATGACCATGTCTGTATCTTCGCATATTAAATACTTTTAGAAGTAGCATCCATGATCCATTAGGTCATCATTTTAGAGATATTTCCTTACCTAATCAGAGAAATAGAATGACTACAGGCAAGCAAAAAATAGTAATAATCAGTGGATGTGGGAGCTCCCTATTCTTTCCTAACCCCCTTCTATCTCTTCTCTTCTTTCCTTCTTTTCCTCTTTCCCTTCTTCAGGCTCTTAAGTTACAAAGTATTAAATAAGCCCCAGAGTTTTAGTAGTACATAGATTCACAAAAAAGTAAATTTTATACTCTGCTTCAGTTCCAAAATTATTTCATTCATTCTCAGCTACAAATTCAGAATAAAACAAATTTGAGGCCCCATCTGTCACCATTTTCACTTCCTAAATTCTCAGAAACAATGTCAAGCTATCCCACAGTCTTCCTCATTACACATTCCTGACTTGAAAACACAAATTGGAAGCAGAAAATAATGTTAAATAAATTGTTGCCTGGGCAGAAACAGGAGTTTACTCCATGAAAGATTTAAAAATATCTATCACTAAAGCCCTACTTCATGTTGAGTCATTTGCCTGGTCTTACGAAAACTAAATTCTCAGTGATCCAGCTGCAAAGCTAAAATATCAAGCCCCTTTTCCCTGAGAAGAATTACTAATAAGGCTAAAGCTAAAAATCAAGGAAATCAAGAATTACCACCAGTAGAGAAATGGTCGTAAACTTGTGAAGCCATAGAATTATATATTTCTTTCAAAAAAGAATACTAGTTTTAACAATAGTTTCACTGCAGTTTGAATGCTACCAAATGAGCCCAAAAATAAATTGCCTCTGTTCTCCAATATGATTGCATGTGAAAAGAGAAATCTGTCCCTTTCTTCAAACTAATGCAGAATTCTTATGTGACATTCCTCTACATGCCACCAACATACAATATAGCAAGTAGAATTGCAGCACAGGATATGTGTTGTAAATATTGTTAGCAGTGCTATTCATCAGATGCAACAGAAATAAAACAAGGTTATGCCTCCCTATTTCTTCTTTCTGTTTCTAGGCAACTTCCTAGATGAACTATAGTATGTCATGAAAGAAGTGTACAGATATATGTATTTACTCTTTTTAAAAAAATATGCTCTTCTGAATCCATTATCCATGACTATATTCATCCTTCTGTATCCCTCATTTCTCAGATTTATATAACCAGTGGTACATTTGCTATATTATACACTGCACTAATATATTTTCAAACAATGTCCTTTCTTGTACATGACAAATGCTAAACATTTCGAGTATTGTGACTGTGTTGTTATTAAATAATTGATGATTTAGAAAAAGATGACAAAGAATATGTTTGATGTGGTGCATACAAAGAAATGTAGGCATATTGTAGATGTAATTAATTATCATGCTGGAAAATATACTCCATGTACTCTTTTGGAGTGGGATTTTCATTGCATTTGAAATTTCATCCATTGAAGCAAATGACTTGATTTTAGGCAAATTATTGGTCATTATTATATAAGCTACACTAAAGCTGAGATGAGAGTGTCAGAACTCAGTGCCTTGTTCTGCTTGATTATGGGACCACTCTTCTTTGTTCTCCTTCATCATTTATGCCTATTCATTCTGCTCAAGATATTTGATATAAGAGAAATGGGGGAGAGAAGAAGAATCTGCATGTTTGGAAGTCCTCATTGTTACTGGCACAGGCTAATAAGTAATACATATGTTGCATATGTGATTTTAAAATGTATAGATGCATTGTACAGTTCAATCTATTAATGGCATAGTTGGTATAGATCAAATGATATAGGTCAAATTTTGGCAGCTAAAACATCTTTGAAATGGATTCATTCATGATAAAACTAATTTTCAACATTTGTATATAAAACTGATAATATATGAAAAGGTTTTATGGTTTATTTATTTTTTATTTTATTATTTATTTAGGTAAAGTCATCAGCTAAGGTCCCAGGATATAAATAAAATAAAATATTTTATTTGTAAAATAAAACAATTACTTTAAAACAATCTACAAGCATATATACATGTCAACTCATAAAATATTTCCATGGTCTTTTTAGAGTTGCCACAGAAAGGGAGGAGGGAGCAGTGCAGCAGCTTGGAAATCAAAAGTGCATTCCATAAATAGTTTCCAAAGATAGTAACTAGGTGAACTGAAGTTTTTGCTATGCAAAATTCTAACTAGAGAATATGATTTATTATTCTTGGCTATGGATTTGTCCCATTGGGGAATATGAATTCCCCATTGGGGAATATACACCCGGGGGTGGAGGAAAACCAAGGTCAAGGGTGACAATGAATTATGTGTCTCAAGAGTTGGCTACAAGCAGGCAGTGCCGGACATTTTAATTCCCAATAAATCCTTTTGAAAGTTGGCTCGAGACTCATGATTTAATTGGGGTAACTGCCATAATCCTGACAATCCATACACACACATACATAAGCATGGATAATCTGAGATGTAAAGCAATTCATTGCACAATATTACTTGTTATGAGAATTTGTCTTCAACATGTTGTATAGCCTACACAATGGCAGTTGTGTGTCTGAACAAATTTGAAACTGCGTCCATATGATAGCTATTAAAATGTGTTCAATTAAAATGAATATACTGATTACTTTTCTCCTAAAAAGTGTATATATTTAGAATATTTCAAATGAATTGTGTGTTTTCAAAAACTTATTTTATTCTCCACTTTTTACTTTCTCTTTACAGCAATGGCATAAATATCTTGAGAGAATTACCTTGAAAAAAGCAGCTATAATGATAGAAATTACAAAGAAAAAAATCTCAGAATGTGAATGAGCAGGTAATCAGCAAAAGAGCATATTGGATGAAAATGAAACTGAGTTTATCTTTGCATGATTGTGGAAGTGTTATTCCATCCTCTAACAAAAACAACTTTTTTGTTGCCTTGAGAACTAAATTTAGCATGAGATCATTTTGAACTTGTCAAATACATTTTTGATTTAGATACTTTTCTATATAATGAAACAGGGAACAGGCTGCTCACAACTTAGCTGCTGAAAGAGAAACTATCTGTTAGTTGGGATAGATAACAGTGCATTGCTTGATGTTGGGATAGCTGTCATACAATTGACTTGCCAATGCAGTGCCCATAGTACTCATGTATTTGACCACCAACTGCCCTACAGGCATAGCAGCTTTGACATGACAGGACACTTATAATTCATGTCAACATCCAGGTTCTTTCCCCAAGTGTTTTTTCTATTTTATCCTCTACCTACTTGTTTACAAACTACCACAGTGTTCCAAAACAAATTTGCCAGCTTTATAGTGCCACAAAACCTTTATTATTTTTGAGAGTTGGAGTCAGAACAATGATACTTAATTTATTCATACATGCAGTTCAAGATAAATAAACATGCCAGAAAGCAAGATTACCCTGATATCTAGAAAATAGCAACATTAAAGTTGAAAATATTTATCTTGTGTGCATAATATTTAATAATGAAACCCCAATATTTGCTCAGAAATAAGTTACACTGAGAGTAATGAAACTTTCTCACATATATATATAAGTTGCATTGCAACAACAGAAAAGTTACTTGATCTAATTCTTGCATTAAAAAATTGAAGTAATCATTCATTTTATCTGTGAGAGAAAGACACAAAATAAGAAATTAGGGAAATGGTAAATTAGCTGACTGAGAGAACTGATGGCAGAGGGAAAAAAGAATGGACAAATTAGCTGGCAAAAAAACCAGATGATTAGTTATCAGATAAAATAGAGAACATATTGAAAATTATTTGAATGTGACTTGTCTCAAAAAAACTAACAACAAACTTTTAATTATTGTATTGAATACTGCTTAATTCTAAAGTTTCCACTGGTTAAGTCTAATGTCACCAATAAATACCTAAAAATACCAGCTGCTCTTCCCTTATTTGAATTGGTAAGGTTAACAAAAAGTAGGTATATAAGGGACTGTTGCCTTGTGGTTTGGTGATATTTTAAAGTCCCTTTTAAAGAGTTTTACACACAGAAATTACACAAAGATGTTTTTGAAAAAATTTACAGATAGAAATTTTGCATCATTTAAGGCACCAGATAAAATCAGGTACTTTCAAATAGCTTTGGAGAAATTTTAGGGTTATTCAGAGAATGGAATTACTTTTTGATTTTGCAAATTCTTACACACCACTGAAATTTTCCTTCCCTGTGTGAACAAAACTGAGGGTGAAGGCTGAGTTTCTCTATGTTCTGAGCAGCCAATCAATGAGTTTGATTACACCTGTCAACTCATACTTGTCAGAACACTATCAGAAGAGTAGAGTATGTGTGCCACACTCATTTGATACAATTTCTTTAGATGAGTTGAACTGAAGGAAAGAAGGATTAGAAACATGGTATATTCTCCTGTTCTTTTTGCAATCTGATTTGCTCTTCTTTGTATTACCTTCTTTTCACTAAAACCATACTCTTTTATTTTCATTATTGTCTTAACTCTCAATTTATTCATCTGTAGTCCAATCTGTCTGCAATTGTTCGGGTCATTCAGTCTCTTGTTTATTCAATTTCTCCTAATGGTAATGTATTTCTTAAGTCTCTCAAATTCCCCCCTCCCCAAAAATAAACAACCAATTCTGTTTCATTCAGGTATTTGTGTGTCCTGACCACATTCTAAGTGAATTTTTATTTTATTACTGGTGGGTTTTCAGTTATATGATTGTATATAATATATACTATTATATTGTACATATATAAAATTATATTGTATTATATATGCAAGTGTTAATATATACACCTCCAAGTGTTATTTTTTTTTAACTCCAAGTGTTAATATATACACCTCCATTTTTTAAATTAACAGGCAGCACATAATTCTCAGAAAAAGTTAACCCTACCAAAGAACTACAGTATATCAATAGACTGTTTAGCCCAGAAACATCAAGTGATAGGCTTTTTATTTTTTAGTAAAGCTTATTTTTGAAATAGTTTTTGAAAAGAAGTTGAAGTAGGTTGGGGCTGATCCAATAGTCTTCCTTAAAATTATTTCACATTTTTATTATATAAAATCTTGAAGTTATTTGTCTTAAACTTTCATCATTAATGTTTTGGAAATAATAATCTATCATCTCTGCTATGTTATCTCAATGAAA
>BHFT01046864.1:15000-33266 GCA_004320025.1 Laticauda laticaudata
ACTCAGTTCTACCTTTTGTTCATTCAGTAAATCCGTAATGGTCTGGGACATTTCATCCAAACTCTGTGCTGCTTTGACAAGGTTATGTAAAGCAAGTACATGCTGGTGGAGAGGTTCAAAATCACAAAGTATGGGAACCCTTAAAAATACAACAACATTTAAATTGATTATACCTATCAAATAATAAATCATATTACAATCACATTTGAGAACAATTAATTGCCTTGTTTACTACAATTTAAGGATAACATTTCTTATTTGACTCCTACCATTCATTCTGATGCCACTGTTAAATCCTGAATTCCAAGCTTAGTTAAATCAGGCCATGCAAGAGATTGTATGATAAAATGATGGAGAACTTCAGCAAGCAAACTATCCTATTTCACTATTTATACTTTGAAAATACCTTTTGGTAAGTTAATCAGGATAGAATCTGAACTTAGTCCAAAAGGAGTAGTATTCTTTAAATGTTAATTTAAAAAAGACTTCTAAAATATTTATGTATTTAATTAAATTTACTGTGGCTGTCCACTTAAAGACTCTGGGTGAAATATTTAACCCACATGTAAATGGTTGTAGGATATAAGCCTTTGTAAATAACAGAAGAAGAACACAGGGATGTTTCTCTCTTATGTTTATTGCCCAGAATTTCTGACATGGATTTTTTTTTTCTCTTTTGAAATTAGTCCCAACTCACAAATCTGATATGCAGACCTTTTAATCTGATTATAAATATACTAGTCTTTTAATATTTATAAGAGCGCACTGAAATCTATCTTTTTAGTTAGCTGCATATTAATGAACCAGAAAAGGAGGGGAAAAAGAATTTTGTCCTATAATTATCTGCAGTTGTATTTCTCAATGGCTATCTATTGGCAGAAGCTCTTTATTTCAGCTAATTAAAATAATACCTACCTGAGTAATGGTTGTACTTCTGAAGGACAAAAGGATTGAAGAAACTGCAAATCAGACAATGAAATATCAGGAAGTTCACCATCAAATCTGCGAGGTTTTCGAGTCTGTAAATAAAAAGGAAATGCATATATGATTAAAATAGGGAAACATTCAGATACATAAAATATATAAACAGCTGCTTAATAGCTGCATTTATATATTGTTCTGAGAGTTTTAATATGAAAGATCTTTTTTTAAAAAAAAAAGGATTTTATCAATGATTCCATTCTGATAGTCATGAATAGGTATCATTCCACTTGAAAATAATTCTTTCCTCAATACCGCAATGTACTCTGGAGGACTGGAGGAACTACCAGAGCTAATATGAGGAATTCATGAAGTTATAATTTTACATTATATTAAATGTTACTCAAAATGTAGAAAGCACTGTCAGATATGTAACTATTAAATCTGTTGCTATGAAAATTTGATAATTGATTACATAACTGATGCACAGTACTGTTCGTTACTGATGAGTACAGTATAATTCAAAATAATCCACATCAAAGGAAAATAACTCTGACCTTATACTGTATACTCTTAAGATATATTTAAATTACTGTAGATAGCTCAGTAAAAATAAGTAATACAGCTCTAAATTCTGTAAGAGTACCCAAGCAGCTATCCCAGCGGAGATTTTATAATGTCCCTGTTTATCTTCTGCCAGTAAGGGGAAAGGGTGAGAGGAACAATTATTTTGTCAGAATTCCAACTAACAACCTCCAAAGAAAAAGACTCATCTTCCCAAAGATCCATTTTATTAGAGATGTCATACTTGCATATCTGGGGAAAACCTGAATCTGAGAATTCCAGGTTTTCCCTAGCCCAAAGAAAACCAAAAATTCAACCCCTGCACCCAATCATCCATCACATCATCCAATAATTACTTCATTCCAACTGGAGACTACCTCCAGTCACTTCCCTCCAGTTGCAGGGTAACATGTCCTTACTTTCTGAGAAAGGAATGTTGTTTTGGCTAATCTTCCACCGCTCCTTGAAATCCCCTTCCCAAATTCCCAGACATTGAATGTGGCAACCCAAAAGTGTCAAAGAAAAATGGCTTCCAAGCTGACAATTTATTCCTTATCCCTTTTCTGTGGCATTTGTATAAGCTCAGTTATTTAAATTATTAGTTCTGCTTCTCATCATGTGATCACCATGTAAATGCTAATCATATATTTTTAAAAGTAAGAATCAAGTTTTATATTTTCTCTATTCAATTTTCACAGTACAATATTTTCTTACTTACTGTGGAAAATTAGTCAAAACTATAATAAATATGAATTAGCTGTTTAGAGTTATTTAAAGCCATATACAAATGAATATAACACCAATTAATATTTTAAGATATTTTACAGCAATCTATATTATTAATATAAGAAATGCAATGAACAGATTATTACATAAAAAGTCTATATATTTCTTCCTTACAAATATATTTCTTTATATATACAAATATATTTCTTCCTTACTATATGTATTTGTATATATGTATACAAATATATTTCTTCCTTACTATATGTATTTACAGACTTTTTTCTAGGAGGTTATTTATTTAACACTCTTAGAAAAAAATTTCTTCACTTAGATTTCTTCATTAAAAAAACAAAAAGTTAAAATACTCACACAAAAGGATGGTGGCCAGGCATCAAGGCCCCTGAACAAACGATTTCTTAAGAAAGATTTCCCTGTTGAAAGGAATAAAGGTTGCTCGTTTTATTCACATGTAAGACAATCTTAATTTGAAAGAATATTTTATCATCTATTTCTAGGGAAAGTAAGTATTCACTTTGATCAAATTTCAAGACCGAAATTGAACAACTTTCCAAGAAAAAGTGTGAAAGCCTCAAAAGGAAGCAGAAAGATCAAAATATTTTCAGTGCAAAAGTATATAAATATTTGTATAATAAACCTGGCAGAAGGGATATTTTATTAACAGTATAAAGGAAATATCCTTCT
Source organism: Laticauda laticaudata (assembly GCA_004320025.1). Taxonomy (NCBI): domain Eukaryota; kingdom Metazoa; phylum Chordata; class Lepidosauria; order Squamata; family Elapidae; genus Laticauda; species Laticauda laticaudata. The sequence continues at coordinate 17,914 of BHFT01046864.1, forward strand.
TTTATGTATTAAAGCATTAATCAAAGTATTAAACCTTTGCTGTAGTTGTTTGCCAAAGCTTTGTCAGAATGACAGTGCAGGTGTTATTGCAAAGTAAATGAAGTGGCTGGGTACAGACACACCCATGCAAACAACTTGGAAAGCCATCTAATCGGCTATCCCAAGACTTGTAAACATGGCTGCTTTAATACTTTAAGAGATGTTTTCTTTATGCCTCAGCACTTTGTGAAGTGTTCCCTTGTAATGCTTTACACAGCACTAATATATGTCTATCAACCAAGAGATCTCCTTCCTTCCATTAAAAAAAAACATTTTGATTAGAGATATTTTGCTTGGGCCTAGAACTGAAACACACATTTTGGGCAGAAGTGTTTTGGGATGGGAAGAGAAAGGAAAAAGCTAGGGTGATCTTGGCTAATGGGAAATAGGTAAAGGACAGCATAAAAACATAAGAAATGGCAAGCAGGGCAGGTGGATATGCTATAGTTGAATTCAAGGACAGTGGCATGAGATTGCTCAGGGAGGTGGAAAAAAGAAAGCACTAGGAAGAGTGGGGTGATGAGGAGGCCACTGACCTTTCTTTCATTCAAATATAATAAATACAACCAGACTTCCTACCAATCCTCCTACCCATCCTCCTTGATATATGATATTTAAACGGTCATGATAAAGGTAGATAGAGAAAAAAACGCACTGGGAAAATTTGTGGACAGATCAGTACATGGGTCATGTGGAAATGACATATACCAGCCTTGCCCTAATCCAGGGATCCCCAATCTATGGACCCCGATCTATGGATAGATCCCTGATCTATGGACCAGAGTCAATCCACGGCATGCCAGAAACTGGGCTGCGCAAACAAGCAAAAGTCCATCTGGGGATGCTGGCAGCACATCCTTTCCAGTCCATGGAAAAAGCCTCTCTTCATAGAACCGGTCCCTGGTCCCCAAAAGGTTGGGGCCATTACCTTAATTTCCCTGTGAGACTCCTCTGGAATTTGTCTTGGCCAAAACCTGGAACAACCAAAATGCTCCTGGTTTCAATTTGGGCAAATTTCTAAGTCACAATATGTTTGTTTCAGGATTAAAACAAAACATATTTTCAATTTATCACACTCATGAGTGTTACGTTCTTCTATTTCAAAATATCAAAATATCTGAAGAAAGAAAAAAGTAAAGCATTTAACAAATGCCTGCTTAGTTAAAAAGCTACATTCTGGTCTTAGCTCTAATCACAATTCTAGTTATCTACCTGATTCACTACACACTACCATAATTTTACTACAGCACTAAAATAATGTGCAAGAGAAATAAAACAAACTGTGCAACCAAATCACAGAATTATAAAATAAAGCAGCTTTTCTTTCTTCCATCAGTTCTTTCTTATTGTTTAGGTTCAGATCTAGACAGGCAATCCCATCATCTGTTCATCAATGTTTTGGAAAATAAAATAATAAGACCACAGAAGAAATTAGTCTTGACTAGTCTTAGAATTGACTAGTCTTAGCCAAGTTGGCTTTTCAAAGGGTATCCAGGTTGAGGTTCGCCATCATTATTATATTGCTCCTCCCTAAAAAGTTCTCAAATTATTCAGATCTCCTGATTTGCATATCCTTATAATATCAATGGGTTTTTTTTAAATCTCACTGACCAAATCTTCATCCTCATATTTCTGGGTTCCCAGATGTGTGCTTTTAAAAAAAAAAATGCCCTTCTTCCCCTTTATCTAATTTTTTTTTGAATAAGTTTATTTATATTCTTCAATCCTTCCATTCCAATCATCAATCATACTTGCACTCCTGCATTAAAACTTGTAATTGTCTTTGTCCCCACATTCTGTGCATTTTTATGACACCTTGTAAACAATATAGGTCAAATAATTTGGCCTATTCTTCATTGGTATTTGTATTCTCATTATTATTCTCACTAGCACCATTTCTATAGCCATCTCTTGTTCACTTTTAGTATTCTCTCTCTTAATGGATTACATACCTTTTAGGATTCATGATCTCAGTTTATTAATTTTCTCGCACAGTCCTGATATAAGAAGTAAATTAGAAGAAAAGCGCCAAGGACAAAACAGCACAGGATAGTAAGATGATAAAGAGAAATGGCTGCTCTTTATACCTTTTTTTTCTCACATGCAAACACACAAATGCCAAAAATGTGATTGCATGACTGAGGCCAGGCATATGAATAATTGTTACTTATAAATTACATTTAGTTTGGGTGAGTCATGTCACAACACTGATTCAATAAAACTGTTAGACTTCACATCAAACAGAATATTCTTTGCTCTTCAGGAACACTGCTGTTAAAAAGCAGAGCTTAATTGATTCAGCATAATATTCAGACCAGAAAAAATACATATTTAAAAGATCTGTTACTTTCAAACATAATAATAGAGGTGTATGTATGTTTGTGTCCAGGGTCTATTGCCAACAGACCATTATCCAGGGTTTAAATTCTAATTTTTTTTCCTGTCCTGTTCCATGTCAATGGAGTCTTGCTCAATCTTTTCCAACCTTGCATCTGTTCGAAGTTTACATAATGGTTCTGACTGGCAGGATCCTATTAATTCCTACCTTAACAGCTTCAAACCTTACAAAAATCATCATATTTTATAATTATGCTGCACATAGTTGGGCATAATATAAAAATCAACACTAATTTATTCAAGATACATATTTCTTCTAATTTTATGATGTTGTTTATGCCATTGTAACTTAAGAACAGAGAAAAAATTACAACACTTACTAAATAATTTTCCAAAAGATTCCCTTTTGGCCTTTTCTGAATCATAAAGATGTTTACCATCTTTTATTAATGCACCAGCCCACTGTAAAACAAAAAAATTAATTAAACACAGATGTACAAACACATTTTCTCTATAAAGCAAAAGATATTAAGATACAAATTTATAAAATATTTTAGGTTTAAATTATCTACTCAAGTTACTTACCTCTCTGTAGTGTTTCACAAACATTTTTCTTCTTACGACTTCAACAACTGCCAAACAATACATCTGAGGGACATTACTGAGCTTTTCTACAATTTTCACTCTTTCTAGCAGTTCTGTTACAAGGCGAAGCAATGCTTGTAGTTTCTCTCCATCTTGGTCAGCATGAAGCATGACGAAGCAGCACCACCTATAGGACAGGTAAAAATAGGTGAATTTGATGATTATTATTACCTTCATTGTCAGAGTACAACATGTGTACAATGAGATATGGACTGGTGATTAAAAGAAAAACTGAATAGCTATTTATTAAATATATATCTTACCTTTTCTCAAGAGACTCATGAAGACAGTTTCATATTCCAAGTTTATTTTTTTCCACAACAACAACAAATCTATGAAGCAAATTGGACTCAGAAATACTGATCATCCTGGAGCCATTCAAAGAACTGGCTCTTCTAATGATTGCCAACCAGGTATTTTCTTATTTATGATTTGAAAGCTTTATAAACCACTCAGTCGCAGAATATTTCAGATAAGTTACAACCTTTTGGGCACCAGGGATTGGTTCCCTAGAGAGAAAATTTTCTGTGGACCAGAGGGGCTTGGTTTCTCATGATGCCTCCATCTCATGGATGGGGCTTTGCTTGTTTGCAAAGTCCGGTTTCTGGCATGCCACAGACCAGTGGCATGGACCAGGGATCTGGGACTCCTAGATTACACAATTAAAATGCAATTAAAATAAGCAAACAAACTAACCTAAGAATGTAACTGCATTCCACAGATAGCTATTGAAATCCATACCATTCAAATTTCTAATGTGAATCCAGATTCATCAACCACAATGCTTTGTTGTTCTGTTCTAAACAATTGTTTCATATCTTCATATACAAACAGCAAAAGGCCAACTGTTCAAATAAACTATTACACAGATAGTCTTCAACTTATGGTTGCAATTGGGACCAGATTTCCAATCGTAAGTTGATATGATTGTGAATCAAAGCATTCATGTGCCAGATCAAATTTTATGCCATATTTTGCAGCAGTTGTCAGCTGGATGCCACACTCATAACTACAAATCTATCCTTCTGAATGGAGATCTTTTGCTGGAAGCTGGTAAAAATACATCACAAATTGCAGTTGCAAGCACTCAAAAAGGTGAACTCGTTGCCAAGGACCCAAAAAGCAGTCAAAATGAGAGTGTGCCTGCAACAGACAGCCAATATTCACCAAGGAAAGAATCTGGCTTTCATGTGGAGAGTCTCAATAGAAAAAGGTTCTCCACAGTAACTTTTATTTGCTAACAATCAAGTCAACATGTCTGCTTCCTTTTCATATACTTTGCTTTTTCTGCTTATTCACTTATTTTTAACAGTACTTTCTTCTGTTATCATATATGCAGGAAATGCTAGATTTCCCCCATATTAATTTGAAGCTGGAAAAAAATGCAACTACACACATTCAGAGATACATTTTACTAGTGCTAGGGACCTCTTGAAAACTTGATATTACAATAAAAAAGGCAAAATCATATGCATTTAATTGCAAAAGAAGTTTGCAAACTTGGTGGAAAGGACACGGCAAATCAGGTGGCTCCTGATTATAATAATTATATAGTTCTGAGCAAGTCATTCAAAGAAAGAAAGGAAGGAAGGAAGAAAGATTTGGGACATAATTTCTAAACAATAATTATAATAGTAGTACACATACAATTAAAAAAAATGGGATTAAATAAATTACTTCCATAGTTTCACTTACTTCAGTCGGACTTGTAAATTATTTGCAAGTTCTTGTTTGGCAGTAGTACATTTTTGTTTAATATCTAAAAGTTTCCTGTGGTTAGTTAACATGATCATCAGTTGATTTGCATGGCTCAAGCACAAGTCAGGTAGTACAGAAGGATCTTTCAAGTTCTCTGCTCTCTTCTGATTAGCCAAAAATCCCTTAATAAAATAAATTGATGTAAGAATAGAAACTTTTTCTGTTCTCTGTGCCAAATAAAAAATATGTTAATTCATCCCTAACAACTTCAGAAGACTTTTTTTTTGAAAACCAGAATCACCTATGGACAACTGATTCATATCCATACTAATAACTAAAATGGTTTCAGAACAGAGGGAGGTTTTTTCACGACTGGGGGAATGGTTTCACACACTGCCTGGATCCCCACACATGCTGGATGGGGCTTCGCTGGATTGGGCTTTGCTTGCTTGCACAGACTGGTTCCTGGAGTGCCGCAGACAGATGCCAGTCCATGGCCTGGGGGTTGGAGACTCCTGTTCTAGATAATTGTTTCATACCTTCATATAAAAATATTCTAAAGGACCCAAATGACTTTATTAGCAATAAAAACACAGCAAGTGATTTAGGTTTAACAAGGTTGCATTATGTTAGAAACTAAGTGAAAGAATTCTTATAATATATTGCCACCTACTGACCATAATGAATAAGATGTTATATACACATGTAATTTTGCAGTAAGAAACTACCTCTGTTTATTTTCTTATTTTTGTTTCAATTATATCCAAGCTCACTTATACACAGAATAGTAGAATCATTAACATTGGTTAGTTCTCTCACCATTATGAACAAATTAATAATACTAAAAATCTTTATTTCTAATTCAGTTATTTATTAATAGATTACTAATTCTGCTACTAGTTTTAAACACTTAAGAGTTTTTAATTAATAGGTTTTTTCATTAGTATTCTATTATTATTATTTATGGTGTTATCGTGAACTACTTTCTTCATTCTTATTGGTTTTATAAATATGTATGCATTTTTGTTGGAACTTTTTAACTCTTCTGTGCAATTTTATTCAGTGATAATTACACAAAATATCAAACTATCTGAGATAAGACTTGTGACTGATGTTTCAATCTTCATTTTCCTGTTGTTTTCAATTGGCATGTTAGTAAATTAAATCAATACCGTTTATTTTGTGGTTTTAAAATGCATTGTATTAAGAACCAAATAAGTGCTCCAATGGTTCTAGAGCAAGAGAAGGCACAAATGTGCTACTATATTTTTAGTTCAACATGTGGAGAACGACTTTTGAAAAGGACAACTACAAAAAGCAGTGTGTACAAGAGGGACCCAGAAAAGCTACTCTTAAAAGCAAATAAGTAAGGAAAACCTTTAAAACTTGGGATGTTTAGCTTTTGGGATCCCAGCCTCTGTATCAGATTGGTAGAAGACTGCAAATCAGTCTAACCTAGGAAAAAGGGAGATTATATAAACTGGTATATGTTAGGACTATGCAAGCATTTAAAATGGATCTTTCTCTGAAGGGTTTAGCATAATTAATTTGAAGGCTTTTTCTAGTTATCCAAATTGTATATATGCACCTACTAGACAACCAAATTAAAACTTCAAAGTAGACATGCTGAGCCTATGTTCACTGCCTTGAGATATTTATAGAAATAATAAAGGTGGGGGAGGGGAGGAAATTTAAAAGAAAAAAGATGTAAAACTTCAAGGATGGGAACTGCCCTGTGCTAATGCATTATGCATAGCAACTCTTTTTAATTGTCTATTCAGCCATAATATTTATTATTAGTATTCCCATTGTGCTCTACTCCCTATGGCTCCAAGCATCAATCACAGAAAAAACAAAACATTAAAACAAAATAATAATAATAAACCATATACATCACAATGATACTGAATAATAGGAGTAAATTAAAAAAAAATCTTAACACACCCCAAATGCTTCCATTTAAAATTAAGATATAATTCTTTACATTTGGGAAAGAGATAGTTCTTACATATGAGGCAAACTATTTCATAATATTCTAGAATTAAACTATTTCCAATTTTTGAATTGTAATTTCCTTATGCTTGACTATAAGGGCTGATTCTTTGGATAATCCAATTCAGCAGCTTCTATAAAACAAACCTCTAATTCACAGAAATAATAAGAAATGTATTTTGTATATCAGATGAGCATTATCTCAGTATAAGTGGTCATTGACTTCAATCGTGACAACAATGCTAAATAACACAAAAAAGTGGAATTACATCAGATGTACAGAACTTAAATCGCCTGACTTGAAAATCTCTGGTGATACCTTCAAAGACTCACTGGGAGTTGGTCAGCAAATATATTTATACTAAAACATCGACACCAAAATCAGTGCCTACACTAAACAATGAGGCAATGAATTTCATACTGTTTAGGAAGATATTCATATCTGTGATAAAAAAAAGTTTACTTTCAAATATATGTTTTGTTAAGATAAAGGTGTCTAAACAAATCCAATTTATTGAACAATTATCAGAACATACTATTATTATAAAAAAGACTATCTTGCCTTATTCAAAACTACTACCACTTACCTGAGCAAGTTCTTTTTGTTCATTAACGAGCCTGCTGCAGCTAGCTATCATCTGGTCCAAAGCATAAAGCCTATCCTCCAGTCCCTTAATAGCCTTCATGTTCTGATTATCTAATTTGGCAATCGTCTGTCTACAGTCTGCCAAAAAAGGCTGAATAATTCTTGGATCAAGCTGAAAAACAAAAAGACAAATTTAATGACTAATCACTTTTTATGGAAAGGAAATTATGGAGAAATTATTATGTATGGGTAATCTACAATTAGATTCGCAGTCCAATTTCACCAGTGGAAACTAAATAATTCAAGTCTTAACCAAGGATCCAAGAATTTTTAAGGTAATGTCTAAGAATATAGGCAGTTCCAAGCAGATTAGTCCTTTGTAAAATTAGGATATTCAGGTCCAAAAAATTCAGTATTTCCTGATATTGACGAAGCCCTTTAGATATAACTCTGAGGATTATAAAATTGGTACAACAGATTTCTTTTTCCATAAGTGTTCAACTTTTATCCACAAGTCCTGCTATTTCATAATTTTCCAATTGTTTTTACTCAATTCTAGCATCACCCAGAATAGCAATGTTAATGAAGAAGACTTTCATCTTTACAATAACTATTATATTAGGCATGTTAGGTACAAGGTACCTGTTTGTAAGTTAAATTTCCCTTAAGATCTCAACCTGATCATTTTCCAAAATCTTCTCAATTTGACGGTCCAGTAGTTTTAACTACATTCAAATCCAAACCTCTGAAAAAGTTTCCAATGAATTCTGGCAACTTGGTCATGATGCTGCTTGTAGTCAGTTTGTGAAATTTTGTGGTAGCCACAGATCAAAATGGTCAATCGTTCATCCTTTTTACTACAAAGGTGACATTGGCTGTTGTGACATTTGAATTTTTGCCTTCATGAAATTACTTGGCAAAGTTTGTTGTGAGTCATAAAATAAACCTTTCAGTTTCTGAACACTCCTGATCTTAACTAATTTTATTAGCTTTTCCTTTTACATCCTTTAATATTGATCATGGATTAGACTTTTCTTCCAATTAACAAATTGGTTTTCTTTTCTATATCCGGCCTTCACCTTTATTATTTTCAAGAGTTTTTCCTGATCAACTACCTTCATCAAAGGTTCTTGGCTTTCCTTAGTGTAGTCATTCAGGTTATATTTTCTTTCTCCAGTTTGTTTAATCTGTACAAACCCTCTACCCATTTTAGCTCTTTGCTAAATACAGCCAATCAGTACTACTTTTGGGGTGCAAAGTATGGTGCATCGTCATTAGTTTTCTTGTTTTGCGATCCAAATTATCAAATTCTATCTGGGTCCAGTCAACTATTCCTGCTGCATATCAAATACCAGGTATTAATCATTTGATACTCTGTAGCACCTGAGCTCATTAGAGGGAGATTAAAAATTGGAGGAATTTCCTGACAGTAAGAACAATTGATCAGCTTGCCTCTGGGAGTTGTGGGTGCTCTTGTTGTTGGAAATTTACAAGACAACCATTTGTCTAGGATGGTATAAGTCCTTAACAGAGGTCTGTACGAGACAACTTCCAAGATCCCTTCCAGTCTTATAATTCTACAATATATTTAGTAGAAGTATTTTGATTTGATTTTGTGATAAATTGGAAGCTTCCAAATCCCTGAAATATTTGTAGCCTTCTTTGAAGGCCACTGCTCTTATCAAATCTTAATTGTTAAGCTGTATTCCATCAGCTTCAACAATTTTCTTGCCATTATGGCTATAGTGTCACACTTGTTGATGCCAAATTGCATTCCAAAATCTCAACAATACTTTTAACACCATCAAGCAACAACATCGGCCTATTCAAAATTGTTAGGAAGGACTTGAAAGGTAGATAAAAATGTCAAATCCAGACTAAACATCTGGCTGATTGTGGGACCAACCATAATACAGATCTGTATCCAAACACATGCAGTATAAGTATTGTGATGTAATCTGAAACTTGTACATTTTAAACTAGATTTTCTTAATAAGAAACACATAACAGTGACCGTCATGTAATCACATTTCTTAAGCAGAAGAGCTTTTTGTTCTCTCCCCTTCCACTAGATTACCATAAAACTTTGAAAAATGGCTTCTACAAGATAACCCACAGGGAGTGCCATAAAGAGAAACCTACTATAAAAGTTTCAGGATGGCAGATCTGGATTTAATGAGATTTATATTATGAATTTGTCTTAAAAGTGCAACTTTAGTAACTATTTAAGTTTTGCTGTATCCACAGAGATTAGTTCTTTTAAACCATACAATCTTGGTTTCTTTCAAAACAAAACTTCTAAACGGTCTATTTCTGAATTTTTTCTTCGAAGCAAATCTCTACATCATGTCCACATATCAGCACATTAGTAATTGATATGATTTATGCATGAAACAGACTGAAATTTGATGTTACCACTTACACTAGCATCCCTTAAACCATAAATTAATTCAGCCCAGTAGATGTTTAAAATATTTAAAGTAAAGCACAGATCAACCTCAAAATCATTTATATTTTTATACTAGTCCTGGATATCTTTATGCAATTCAATTGCAAGAACATTCTGCTCTTGTTATTTTTTATAATAATTTTGGCATCTTGAATTCACTTATAAAGACATATTCTTGGGGCACTTACATGTCTTAAGTATTCTATAGAATTTACAACAACTTAAGGTATTAAGGTATTCCTTAATGGCTGGATAAACAGTGTTCCCTGAAAACCATGTACATTTGAAGGACATGATGCCCATTAAAAAAATACATGAATGCACCTTTAAAAAATAGAGAGCAACCTCCTCAACAATGAGAGCTGCAAGCCAACTAGATGATTTGGGGCCAGTCACACTCTAGGGATGTTATCTTGTCTCTCTATATACATATATATTTTTTAAATTTTTAGTGCCCTTTATTTAAAAGATAGTTTAAGAGGGGTGAAAAGGTCTTTAGAACATCCAGAAATACTGGTTTCATTAAACACAGTAATTGATAAAAAACAGAAACTGTTTTGATCAGTTTCAACCAAGTTTAATTTTATAATTCCATACAGTTAGGAAAAATGTCTCAATGTTTTATCTCCCTACACCCTGGAAGGAACAAGGGAAGGAAGGGAAGGGAAAATTAAATTTTGCTTAGTATTAATTTATATCCTATCATATTACATGTTAAGCAAACTGAACATTCACAAAAATTATAGTCAAATAACTAGAATCAATATGAGAACAATAATTCCTCAAGCCAATAAAAATTAACAAAAATCGCATTTGGGAAAATATGGGTTTTTTTAAAGTTCTAGAGAACTTATAGGTTATGGAATCTAAAAAATAGTTACTGTTTTTACAACAGATATAGAATTCATTAGAATTATACACTGGTTAGCATTCCTATATGACATGCAAAGTGGTCTAGGAGAAAAGCTGGAATAAACATTTGAAACACAGAAATACATGGGAAGACATAATTAATGTCAAATAATGAACCAGATGTTTATTACCAATATACCTGTAGACATCAATGTCAGATGCCACACAATTGTAGGACATATATTAATTACTAAGATCAACTTACATCTATGTCATAGAATACAAATTTCAGAAACAGATTAAATGCAGCTGTCTATCACAAATGTGTACTGTACTGTACTGTACCTTTACCAACTATTATGCTGAATAGGGCTATGAGTTTAAAACTAAAATGTTTGAACTTCACCAATCTGAGAAAGATATGTCTCACTGCTGTTCCCAAAGATGCAAACATCAAATCTACAAAATTTGTATTTTCTTTGCTTGGAAACCCATATTTTTTGGTGCTGCGTACTGATCATATAAGTTGATAGTGGATTGAAGCTTGGATGGGAAATGAAATGAGGTCAATTGCTACATGAATAATCTAAATCTAGAGGAGTTAGCTTTGTTTTTCATATTATTGATAATAAATTATAGAGTGATATGCAATTAATCAGAGAGACTTAGACAGTTTTCTAGTTCCAATAAGTTATTTACTTGAAATATTTTTGTCATCCTGCCATGTTATATATGTTTGTATAGAAGCAACATTTTTTAACCAGTATAGAAATTCAAAATATCAACCTTTTAGCAGGCTACTAAGAAAAATATATATTTTATTATCAACATTGGAAATGAAGGAACTCAACTGAGAGGAAAACAAAATAAAATAACTTGGTGGAAGAGTGGAAAGATCTGACAGGACCATTGATTAGCCTTCAGAGAACTTTTTCTCAACTTTTTTCTATAATATAGGTAGTCTTTGACTTATGACCACATTTGAGCCAAAATTTTCATTGCTAGCATTTTTTTTTAGTTTTGCCCCATTTTACAGCCTTTCTTACTTCAGTTAAATACAGATAAATACATAAATACATGCCAGCTGCCAAGCATCTGGATTTTGATCATGTGACAACAGACATGTTGCAATGGTCACAAGTATGAAAAATGGTCATAAGTCCCATTTTTCAGTGCCGTTGTAATTTCAAATGGTCACTAAATGAAAGGTTGTAAGTCAAGGACTACTATATAAAATTACTCCCATCCTTACCTTGAACGTTTGACACTGCTCTAATTGTTAAAATAATGGTATATATTAACATTTTCTGAAAAACATATGGAAGTAGCATATCATATAAATATTTAAAAAACTTATGCACCCCAAAATAATTCTATTGGGAGAAATGCCTGGGAAAAGAGACCATGGAACAAAACATCTTCCTCTTCTACCAGTACTCTGAACTGCAGTTACCATTTTCAAACATGAAAAGGCCACTTTAGATCTAACATCCTGTATATTACTTTCAAGAACAGTTATGCAAGATAGAAAACAATAATTCAAAGGGTTATAAAACAGAACACAATGACATTTATAAAAACATTAACTTACTCTGCTCATGGAATCAAAACATTTCCTGACCAAGGACTCAACATCATTCGGTCTATCTTGAACATTTATCCAGTCTAAAAGTGAAACATTAAAAGAAGGCAGATCATTCTCGTTAAGCTCCATTGAAACATCTCTGTCTTGGAATGCATATTGACTAGCTTCCCTATTTTCATTCACTTTTTCAAAATCTGGATCATCTGAGGTTGGATGTTCCACCGACTTGCAAAATGATGCTATCAATAATTGTTTGTTCATTTTAAGTGTATCAGGAGAAAGCGTAACTTCAGCCGACTTCTCATTTTCAGTGTCTTCACTTTCTGTTCCTCCATGATCAGTGGAAGAATCCATTCGTTCCAAACACTCCCTGTAACTATGTCTAGTTAGGCACTCCAGCAATGGGATCTTGGCCATAATAGAAACAGCAGCCCCTAAGCTTGGGGAAATAAACAAATACTGTTAAGTATAAATAAACAAAGATGTGACATTTTGCATGGAAAATATGCTCTTTAGTGTTTTCACTACGTTATCTTAATTCTTCTAGTTTTATCCAAAAGCTTTATCAGACAATGAAATATTAAATATGTTTTGACTTAATTATCCTTCACTACAACTAAAAAAAATTAATGTATACTTTAAAAGAGTTTATCAAATAATCTGACATGTTTATCCAAATTTAAATTAGGAAACCAGGTAGTTAAAAATTAATTTCCACTATTTTATCAAATGTTATATATTTTATGTGTATCTGCCATTGAGTCATTGTTGATTTCTGGTGACTGCCTAGACAAGTCCCCACAATTTTCTTGGCAAGATTTTGTTGCCTCCTAAGAGAAAATGAGCGCTGAGAGAAAATGACTGCCACAAAATTATCCATCTGGATTTGTGCATAAGGCCGGATTACAACTCATACAGGTAGTTCTCCACCTACAACCATTTGAAATTACAATGGCACTGAAAAAGTGACTTATGACCATTTTTCACACTAATGACCACTTCAGGATTCCCATGGTCATGTGATCAAAATTCTGATATTCAGCAACTAGTTCATATTTTACAGAAGTTGTAGTGTCCCAATGTTGTGTAATCCCCTTCTCCAAACTTCTGACAAAGTCAATGGGAAAGCCAGATTCATTTAACAACTGTGTTACTAATTTAAAAACTGCAGTGATTCACTTAATAATTGGGGCAAGAAAAGTTATAAAATAAGGCAAAACTGATGTTGCAATCACTACATCAAAATGGCTTTCAATGTTATGTACATAGCAACATTAATTGAACAGTAATACAGTTTTCCTCCAAATTTTGAATGGAAAGTCTGAATATAAATTGTGTCTGAAGATCAGCTTTCAAAACATTCAAACAATGTAGTCTGCAATTATCTATCATCAATATCACATTAAATAATGAACCCTAAAAAACTACTAAACTGTATAGGGCCTTTCCTTATGAAAAAAGGCTATCATATTTTATATTATGCTTTAATATTATGCAACTGATCACATGAATATTTTCCAATTTAAGTATTAGTACATAAATAATAAGCCAGCAAATGAAATCTATATAATTACTATATTCCATTGAATTCAGAGGAATTTGATCTTTTAGCAAGTGCACACATAGATATAGTCACATTTCCAGAATTACTGAGTAATATAATTACAATCACTCACTGCTTTCCTCTCAATTGGAATTAAAGCCCAAGCACCAGAATTACTGTGCTGAACAAAATCAAACCACATGAACAAACTCATAAAAACATAGTTTTCAATAGCAATAGCTTCTTACTGAAGAGTCTAAAGGAAAACTTACTGTGTAAGTTTCAGTTTAATATCATCTATGGATTGCAGGTAACTTGAATATGCATTTTCAAATTTGAAAAGCAGTTTTTGATACGAATATGTGCAATCTTCCAAATTTGCCATTATAGCAGCCCAGCCTTGATGCTGAAGATGTTCATCATGAACGAGGCCTTCACAGAAGGAGCAAAGTTTTTTGGCTATTTCATACATTTCCTGTATAAACAAATATGGTAACTATCAATAGCCTATATTTTCTAATTAAAACATAAACATAACATACATTTCCAAGGAAAGAAATATGGAACATAAAAAGAATGCAGCTCAAGAAAGATGTTAATCTTGTATGACAAGAAATGCCCTTGAAAGCATTTGTGAATAGTAGTTTTAAACCTTCAGGAGAGCTAAACCACCTAATATTTTTCAGTAAATCTTCTCAGAAGAAATGCCTATGTGACACTAGCAATACAGTTCTCATTTTCTGTAGTATCCTTTGTCTTTTTTGTAGATAAAAAGAAAAGCAATGTTCATATGCTGATGTCTTTCATTAAACTTTGCCCCCATACAAGCAGTTTCAATCCCAGCTAATTTTCTGGACAGGTAACTACTTTAATTTCTTTGCCTTTCTCATCCATTTTTTCTTTCCATTACAAGTAATCCTAAGGTACGATCATTCATTCAGCAACTGTTTGAAATTACTAGGGCACTGAATGCATGATCATTGCAGTGTCCCTGTGGCAACATGATCACCAACTCTGATGTTCCTTGCCAGCTTTCCTTAAGTAAAGTCATTCAGAAAGCTGGCAGGAAATTAGAACTCACAGTCACATGAGGTTCATACTTTAACTACTTGTGTGGTCCTTGTTTAACAATGAAAACCAGGACTGCCAAAATTGCAACTGTTGAGCAGAACAGAGGCATAACATTGCCGTTTATAACCCCGTTGCTTAGTGATAGCAATTCCAATTCCAACTTCCATCATAAATTGAAAATTATTCATACTTATCTTTTAGACTGGGATGATTTTGGAATATTTCTGATTTTGAAGAGGATCAAATTAATGCAATATTTATATTATATTTATATTACCTGCAGTCCCTGACTTAAAATGGCAATCTGAGTCAGAATTCTGTATAAAGCACACCTGCATTGGTTCGCGATGACAATCCTGAGAAACCCAGTTGCCATTATGAACTGAATTCCATGGTCAGTAGGCAAGAAGCTTCCTGCAGCTTCCCATACCAAAGTCAGTGGGGAAGCCAGCAGGCAATTGCAGGTCTCAGGCCAGCAGCAGGTAAAGCCCATGTCACACTGGCCAACGGATGCAAAAAGGACACAGCGGACGAGCAAAATGTTCCATCCGTTGTT
>BHFT01046866.1:0-31656 GCA_004320025.1 Laticauda laticaudata
ATCTCGGAAGCTAAGCAGGGTCAGGCCTGGTTAGTACTTGGATGGGAGACCGCCTGGGAATACCGGGTGCTGTAGGCATCTCTTTTTTGTTTGTTCAAAGTAGGTCAAAATACGTTTTGCGGTTTACCATGGTGCTTCTGATAAGTGGTTCATTTTCTTTTCTATTCACTCAAAACATGTCGGTTATCCTCCTGGAGGAAATGCATCCCGTGAAGACCAAAGAATGGGCTGGGAATTTGAACCTGGGGGCCTTTCAAACTTTAAAAGTGACATGATTATCCTTCTTGTGGCACTCCTGGTTTTTTTTTGTTTTTTTGAGAAATCGTTTTAGCAAGAAAATGAATAAGTCTATTGTGAGACAAGGATTTCAAAAATTATTTGGAATAAATATAAGGAGAAGAATAGGAGGGGGGAAATCCCAAATCCCTAGGATATCTTATCTAGGAAGATAAGATATCTAGGAAGAGATAAACCTAATAATAAAGCTAATGACACTCCTTCTCCAAAATAATGCACACCCTTCCCAAAGCTTGTCTGGGTAGTCCTTAACTTACAACCATTCATTTAGTGGCCATTCAGAGTTGCAACGGAATTTGCAAAAAGTGACTTATGACCCTTTTTCACACTGATGACTGTTGCAGCGTTCCCCCACAGTCACATGAGCAAAATTCATAGGTTTTGCAACTGGTTCATATTTATGACGGTTGCAGTGTCTCCCAGGGTGATGTGATCCCATTTTGTGACCTTCTGACCAGAGGTGGGTATTCAGCAGGTTCTGACCAGTTCTGGAAAACCGGAAGTGGAAATTTTGAGTAGTTTGGAGAACCGGCAAATGCCACCTCTGATTGGCCCCGCCAACCCCATCTATTCTCTGCCTCCCCAGTCCCAGCTGATTGGCTGGGTCTTCTTTGGTTGTCTTGCACAGGAGAACAGAGCTGAAAAGCAGGTTAGTGGGGTGGGGAGGGAATGGGGATTTTTGCAGTATCCTTCCCCTTCCACACCCACAGAACCAGGAGTAAAAAAAAATTGAAACCCACCACTGCTTCAGCTCCAGAATTCTCTATTCAGCTTTGCTGGCTGGGGAATTCTGGGAATTGAAGTCCAGGTATCTTATAGTTGCCAAAGTGGGTGAACATTGCATTTTAATTTGTCCCCAGCTGGATGATTTAGAGTTCTTCACCCAGAAATTGGATGCAGGTAAGACAGAATTTGTAGCCCTGCTATCCTTTTCTACAGAGGGCACTTGGCAAAGGCCCTTTCTGTCTTCTATATTGGGGACTCCAACCTTGGCAACTTTAAGACTTGTGGACTTCCAACTCCCAGACTTCCTCAGCCAGCTAGGGAATTCTAGGCGTTGTAGTCCACAAGTCTTCAGGGGTCACCAGATGTGGCAACTTTAAGACTCGTGGACTTCAACTCCCAGAAGTCCTCAGCTGGCTGGGGAATTCTAGGAGTTATAATAAAAGATAATCAGAGTTGGAAAGGACCTTATAGGTCATCTAGTCCAACCTTCCACCCAAGCGGGAGATCTTACACCATTTCTGACAAATGGCAGTCCAATCTCTTCTTGAAGGTCTCAAGTGATGGCAACTTTATGACTCGTGGACTTCAACTCCCAGAAGTCCTCAGCCGGCTGGGGAAGTCTAGGAGTTGTAGTCCACAAGTCTTCAGGGATGCACAGGAGAACAGAGCTGGAAAGCAGGTTAGTGGCGTGGGGAGAGAATGGGGATTTTGCAGTATTCTTCCGCTGCCACGCCCACCAAGCATGCCACGCCCACCAAGCATGCCACGCCCACCAAGCATGCCACGCCCACCAAACCATGCCCACACAACTGGTTGTAAAAAAAATTTGAATCCCACCACTGCTTCTGATAAAGAAAGTCAATGGGGAAGCCAGATTCACTTAACAACCGTGTTACTAACTTAACAACTGCAGTGACTCACTTAACAATCATGGCAAAAAAAGTTGTAAAATGGAACAAAACTCACTTGAAAAATGTTTCACTTAACAACATAAATTTTGGGCTTAATTCTGGTCGTAAGTTGAGGATTCTCCGTACACAATTCCCAATGCTTGTTCGGGTAGCCCTCGACTTATAGCCATTCGTTTAGTGGCCATTCAAAGTTACAACAGCACTGAAAAGAAGTGATTTATGACCTTTTTTTTCAAACAAACCACCTTCAGCATCCCGATGGCAATGTGATCAAAATTCGGATGCTTGACAACTGACTCATATTTATGACGGTTTGCAGTGTCCTCGCTTTGTGTGATCCCCTTTTTCAGCCTTCAGACAAGCAAAGTCAACGGGGAAGCCAGATTCACTTAATAACCATGTTACTCACTTAACAACCGCAGGGATTCACTGAGTAACCATGGCAAGAAGGCTTGTAAAATGGGTCAAAACTCACGTAAGAACTATCTTGCTTTGCAACAGGTGTTTTGGGCTGAAGTCCTGAATTAAGTGCTTATGGAGGGGTCATAAAAAGGAAGCAATTGTCATCATAAGTCAAGGACTATCTGTGAACTCTTTGATAAAATATTGGACAACCAGCTAACCATGAGCCGGAAGTGTGCAGAGGCAGCCAAAACAGCCAATGCAATCCTAAATTGCATCAACAGAGGGATATAAATCAAGATCAAGTGAGATATTAATACCATTCTATAAAGCTTTAGTAAGACCACACCAACAGTACTGCATCCAGTTTTGATCACCACATTATAAAAAAGATGTTGAGACTTTAGAAAGAGTGCAGAGAAGAGCAACCAGGAGGATGAGGGGACTGGAGGCTAAAACATATGAAGAACAGCTGCAGGAACTGGGCCTGGCTAGTCTGGTGAAGAGAAGGACCAGGGGAGACAGGATAGCAGTCTTCCAATATTTGAGGGGCTGCCATGGAGAGGAAGAGGTTAAGCTATTTTCCAAAGCACCTGAAGGCCAGACAAGGAACAATGGATGGAAACTGAACAAGGAGAGATTCAACCTGGAAATAAGGAGAAATTTTCTGACAGGGAGAACAATCAACCCATGGAACAGAAGTTGCCTTTGGGAGTTGTGGGAGCTTCATCACTGGAGCCTTTCAAGAAGAGACTGGACTGCCATCGGTCAGAAATGGTGTAGCATCTCCTGCTTTGGTGGGGAGTTGGACTAAATGACCTACAAGGTCCCTTCCAACTCTTAATCTGTAAAGTTGTCGTTGAATTTAAAAAAAAAAAAAGTTGGAAAAGGATTGCAGAAGGCAGAGGAAGCTTGGAGGGGATAGGAAAGGCTATCCATGTTGTCTTTTTTTCATGCTGGCTCACAAAAGCCGAACCGGGACACACTGCTGCCAAGGCAAATTCCTTTCCGGAGAAATAAATGGCTTTATTCTTTTCAAATCCACCCCTGCACTGTTTTGCATTCATTGATAAAGGTGGTGGGCAGAGGGGTTTGATTTCAGGCAGCGTTTAAGGTTGCCAAGAAATAATTTCCTCCTCCCCCCTTCCCCCCCTCAATTGAATCCGGGAGGAAAATAAACATTTTGTTAAAAACAAAGGATTCTCCAAACGGGACTCATGTGTGTTTGGGATTGTCAAAATATTTAGATTTGGGATTGTCAAATTATTGAGGATATTGTCTGTGATATGAGGGAGGGAAGGAGGGAGAGTCACCTTGCAATCCAGCCGCCCCTAACAGAATCAAGTTATTTTCAATAATGGACACTTTGTGCAAACATATTTATATCTATCTGCCTTTGTCTTGCTGTAATTTAGGGGCAAATGGCATGGAAACAGTTTCTTCTCTGTCTCCAGGAAACTTGGAGACTTTAAGCTCTTTGAAATGTCTTTGAATATTGTTAGTAGCTTGGGTTGGAAGTGTGGAGTCATCGTCCTTGGTTTTAAGTACTGCCTGTGGGGTATAAATTAGTGATTAGTGTGAAAAAATAGTCATATGTCACTTTTCCAGTGCCATTTTGAACTGTCACTAAGTAAATTGTTGTAAGTCAAGGGGTATTTGTATACACCCATCCACATGGGTGTGTCACACACCTTATTGATTTCTGTATTTATTGCACTGCCATTCTCCTGCAGTGCAAATCACCTTGAAATTTGCAACCATTTTAGTTTTCGAAAGAGTTGTTACATGCTATAAGTGTGGGTAACCGCGGAATAGATGTGATTTGCCATGAATGAGGGGGGGTCTTCTTTCCTTCTTTTGAAGCTTATGCTTCCTTGCAAATATGAATGTTGATTGACAGCATCAACCACTTTTGGCCCAATGGAGATTTCGAAAGAGAAGGAGGATGCTTAAAAATAATTCCTTGAAAGCAGGGGTCTCCAACCTTGGCAACTTTAACACTTTTGGACTTCAACTCCCAGAATTCCTCAGCCAGCAAAGCTGGGAGTTGAAGTCCACGAGTCTTAAAGTTGCTTTGCTAGTTGGGGAACTCTGGGAGTTGAAGTCCACGAGTCTCAATGTTGCTTTGCTGGCTGAGGAATCCTGGGAGTTGAAGTCCACTAGACTTAAAGTTGCTTTGCTGGCTGAGGAATCCTGGGAGTTGAAGTCCACTAGACTTAAAGTTGCTTTGCAGGCTGAGGAATTCTGGGAGTTGAAGTCCACTAGACTTAAAGTTACTTTGCTGGCTGAGGAATTCTGGGAGTTGAAGTTCACCAGACTTAAAGTTGCTTTGCTGGCTGAGGAATTCTTGGAGTTGAAGTCCACGAGTCTTAAAGTTGCCAAGGTTGGAGACCCTGCTTTAAAGTTCAAGTTTCTGGACTTTTAGTGCTGGCTCATTCTAACCTTTTTGTCGTCGTCTGTTGTGCCTTTGTGCGTCATTCCTTCTTGAAGAGGGAAGATGTAGCCACAGAGGGTTATTCATCAATTTCCTGCAATAAACAGATCCTTTTCAGGGCCATTAAATTAATCTAAGGCATCCCAGAAGCTCCTTTCTCCAAACAGCAACTGGGCTTCCTTGACTTTTCTTTAAAATGTTTTGCTTCTCATCCAATAAGCTTCTTCACTTCTAATTCCTCCCCAGTCTCTGAACTGAGACCACTAAGGTCATCCAATCCCACCCTCAATCTTGTAATGATTGAGATGTTTGGCTGGCACCTTGGGTCCTGTCTGTTCTGGCTAATGGTGTTCTTTTCAATGTGATACAGGTAGCCCTCGACGTTACAACCATTCATTTAGTGACCGTTCCAGAGTTACATTGGCACTAAAAATGTGACTTATTAGTGTTTTTCCACACTGACGACCGTTGCAGCCTCCCCATGGTCACGTGATTGACTTTCAGATGTTTGACTTGACAACCGATTCATATTTATGACAGTTGCAGCATCCCTGGGCCATGTGATCCTCTTTTGCGGCCTTCTGACAAGCAAAGCCAATGGGGAGGCCAGTTTCACTTAACGGCTGTGTTTCTAACTTAACACCCGCAGTGGTTCACTTAAACGTGATAAGGAAAGTCATAAAATGGGGCAAAGCTCACTTCGCAACGGAAATATGCAACTCAATTGGGGGTCATAAGTCGAGGACTTCGTGTATTGGAGGCTGCATTCTTGAAAACTGAGGAAAGATAAACTTGAAAAGTGAAGAAGAATACCTGTGGGAGAGTCAATGTTTATTTGTTAGTTTCTTTTTTTGTAAGATTTTTTGGCTGCCCAATTTACCACAGGGTTAATGTTTGACCCACAGAATACGAGACCTGTGTTGGCATGAACCCTGCACCCATAGAAAGCAGAACTCTGAGGCAGGAAGATTCCTCAAAGAACAATTTATTGGATGCATCATAGTGGCACAAACTGGTGAAAGCCGACTCTGAAAATTCCTGCGGCTTTCAGCGAATAAGTAAAAATTTCTCCTTTCCCCCAAGACACTGGTCACGCTGTCCAATCAAGGTTCTGGCTGGTTGCTTGGTTACTTCACTCCTCCCCTGGCCAGCCACCTGTGAGAATGTCCTTGGTTCCCAGGGGAAAAGTTTATTGTTTTGGCTACAATTGCAAGGGTGAGCTGCTGGGGGTTCAGGAGAGCCTCTAGCTAAGATTCTGTGCAGTTTGGAGAACCCCCAAATCCCACTCCTGGCTGGACCCATCTGCCCCTCCCTTCGCTCCCAGGAGTCCCCACATGGCCCGTTGTGGATGCAGGTAAGTGCAGGGCACACACAGAGGCTCAGGGAGGGTGAAAAATGGGCCTCCCGGAAGTTTGGGATGGCTGGAAATAGGCCAGTTTCCAGCTTCCAGATAGCCTCCGGAGCCCAGGAAGGCCATTTTCACCCTCCGGAAGCTCAGGGAAAGCCTCTGGAGCCCAGGGAGGGCAAAAATGCCCACCCATCACCGTGGTGCAAGAGGCCAACTAGGCCACGCCCACTATGGCCATGCCCACTAGCAACCAGGCAGAGAACTCGTTGCTAAAATTTTTGAAGCCCACCCCTGGCTACAAACCGCCTTCTAGCTATTCCTCCACCTTACCTCTGTTGTGTGGCATGCCTGAGGCTTCCAAAATGGCCTCAGCCAGTTTCAGAGTTGACAACCTGGATAAATGGTGCTGAATTTAGATGCCTTCAGCAATTTCCCACTTTTTGTCTTCTTCTTCTTCCTTCCTTCATTAGGTGTCCTTTTCAGCATCGAAGTCACTTCCACGTTCTTTGCTGTCCGCAACTATTGGCGTGGTTTCTTCGCGGCTACCTTCAGCGCGTTCATCTTCCGGGTCCTCGCAGTATGGAACAAAGATGAAGGTACCGTTGGGGTTTCTTCCTGCAAGACCTCAGGAGTGGATTAAGTGGCATCCAGGTGTAATGAGAATCTGGCCTGGGGAATATTGCCAGGAGTGGGCTGCTGGGCGTACGCAGGGAGAGCCTCTAGCTAAGATTCTGGGCAGTTCAGAGAAGCCCCAAATCCCACTCCTGGCTGTCCCACCCACCCCTCCCCTCCCCTCCCAGGTGTCCCCATGCAGCCTGTTTTGGATGCAGGCAGGAGTGGGATTCTACCAGTTTGTATCTATTCACTAGAACCGGTTGTTAACATTCTAAGCAGTTCGGAGAACTGGTTGTTAGAAGGAATTACTGGGCTAATCCTGTAAGGAAGGCAGGAAGGAAACATTCTGGTGTTGCTTACAGAAACTGCCTCTCCGTTAACCCTTATTACATTCTTGGCAGGACTAGACTTCCTATCTCAGGAACTTCTCTGGAGTTTTTTTCCTCTCCTTTGCTGGTACTTTGCTTGTGTGGAGGGACCATTCAAAGTTACAATGGCATTGAAAAAAGTGACTTACGACTGTTGCAGCATCCCCACAGTCATGAGAGGCCAGGCGAGGAGATGCATGCCTCGATGTGAGTGATATTGAGTTGTCCACGCCCAGCCAGTAACATGATCGTCATGCCATTCCCACCAACTTAGCCACGCCCACAGAACCGGTTGTTAAAAAATTTGAATCCCACCCCTGGATGCAGGTAAGTGCAGGTCGCATGTGGAGGCTCAGGGAAGGTGAAAAATGGGCCTCCCAGAAGTTTGGGAAGGATGGAAATAGGCCCGTTTCCAGCTTCCAGAGATCCTTCGAAGCCCGGGGAGGGCAAAAATGCCCCCGTCCCCATGGTGCAGGAGCCAAGTAGGCCACACCCATCATGGCCACGCCCACCCAGCAACCGGGCAGACAACTCCTTGCTAAAATTTTTGAAGCCCACCCCTGGATATTGCCAAACCATTAAATAGAGTCTTCTTTACAGGCCAAGTGTGATTGGACACATAAGGAATGTGCCTCTCAGTGCACATGCAAACAACGAAGTGATAAATCATAAGTCATAAGATAGTCATAAATCATAAGATAGAAACAACGAAGTGATAAATCATAAGTCATAAGATAGAGTCATAAATCATAAGATAGAAACAACAAAGTAATAAATCGTAAGTCATAAGATAGAGTCATAAATCATAAGATAGAAACAACGAAGTGATAAATCGTTAAGTCATAAGAATCATAAGTCATAAGATAGAAACCACCAAGTGATAAGTGATAAGATAAACCGATAAGAGAAGGTCATTGGAAAGATGAAAAGGATAATAATGGTAACACAGCCTTACTACATGGGTAAATAGCCTTAGGAATAAAACAGTGCTGTGGGAATTTAGGTATTAAGCAGAGTGATGGCATGGGGGAAAATGTCCTTGTGTCTACTTGTTTTGGCATGCAGTGCCCTATAATGGTGTCGTGGGTGGAGGAATTGAAAGAGTTTAGATCCAGGATGTGAGGGGTCTGTAGATACTGTGTTTCTCCAAAAAGACGACCCACTTTGAAAAGAAGCCTTACCGTGTTTTTGAGTGCATGCAATTAAATTAAGCCCCACCCACAAAATTAGCCCTAATTAAGACCCTGCCTACCCTGGGGTGCAGAGGGTGGGGCGAGGCACACAGGTAAAAAAATAAGCTTGGGTGGGGATGGGGGTTGGAGCTGCCCTACTTACCAGGCCTTGCACACCCTGACACCCGCCCCACCTTCTTCTGCAGCTACTTGCTGCCACTTGCACGCATTGCCCCAGCCTCCATTTCGTCTTCAGACTCAATAATTAGAACCCTCGAAAAAGAAGACCTAGCTGTTTTTTTTCAGAGATCAAAAGAATTATTTTCTTTTGGCCTCCGAAAAAACAGCTAGGCCTTCTTTTTGGAGAAACACGGGTACTTTCTGAGCCTTTGTACATTTGTTGTGGAATTCTGAAACGACGACTCAGATGTAAGGTAGGAGAGATCATAGGTCATATTTTTTTCCTCCAAATGTGTTGTATTTGGCCTATTTTGCTAAAGTCAGGATAGCTTACCATGAATCTTAAAATTCATCAGACTTGCCCAAACATCGTCAGTCAAAAGCAGGGTCTCCAGACTTAGCAACTTTAAGACTTGTGGCTTTCAACTCCCAGAATTCCTCAGTCAGCCGGCAACGTCTTTAAACGTTGCCAGGTTTTGGAGACCCCTGGCCTGTAGAACTTAACCTAGCTTGGATGCCCATCACACACTGAATTACGGATAATTCAACCTCATTTTAATTAGTTAAAGCATGTTGCAGGGAGCCTGGCAAGATTTTTAATTCCTGGAACAGGGTCTTTGGTAGATTTAGTCACAAAAGGCTATCACATAATCCTTGGACACTGCAACTGTCATAAATATGAGTCAGCTGCTGAGCATATGAATTTTGGTCAAGTGACCCTGGGGATGCTACAACAGTCATAAATGTGAAAAATGTTCCTAAGTGACTTTTTTTCAGCTCTCTTGTCACTTTGAACAATCATAAAGGAATAGTTGTAAATTGGGACTACCCATACAGTCGTAAACTGAGGAGTGCCTGAGAGATCTGTACATCCTTTATTTGAGGCTCTTGGTTTTACGCTCCAAGCTTGGCAATTTGCTTGCAAAGTTTTCGTCACCATTCGAGGAGACGTCGTCAGTACGTTTTGAGTTGTGCTCATCTATCAGAACACAGCACAGCACAGCACAACTCAAAGTGCACTGACGACGTCTCCTCGAATGGTGACGAAATCTTTGCCAGCAAATTGCCAAGCTCGGAGTGCAGCCTAGCTACCATCCCGAGCTACTAATATTCAAACACATTTCAACCCTTTATCTAAATTGTCACTCTTGTCATGTCTCACTCCCACCTGTTCTCTTTCCCTCAGAAACCATCACGGCTCTTTTCAAAACCCGCTTCCGGCTCGACTTCCCCTTTGATCTGCAGGAGCTGCCGGCTTTTGCAGTGATTGGGTGAGTCTCGCTCGCTTTGGTGGGGCCTCCCCTGCCTCTGGATGTGGACCCCCCTTCCTCCTCCCAAATCAGCCTTCTCCTCTCCTGCTAATTTTTCTTTTCTTCATTTAGGATCGCCAGTGGCTTCGGAGGAGCACTCTTTGTCTACTTCAATCGCAAGATTGTGCAATTCATGCGTAAACAAAAAACCATCAACCGCTTCCTGATGAAAAAGTAAGGCATGCAAAGAGCCAGGTTTGGGGTCAGCGGGCTTAACATCA
This sequence comes from Laticauda laticaudata, assembly GCA_004320025.1. Classification (NCBI taxonomy): domain Eukaryota; kingdom Metazoa; phylum Chordata; class Lepidosauria; order Squamata; family Elapidae; genus Laticauda; species Laticauda laticaudata. The sequence continues at coordinate 9,985 of BHFT01046866.1, forward strand.
AGAGGGTTACCCCAATTAAATCATGAGTCTTGAGCCAAACTTCCAAAAACTTCAGAAGGATTTATTGAGAGTTAACATGTCCGGCACTGCCTGGATGTAACCGATTCTGAAACATATCATTCATTGTCACCCTTGACCCTGATTTCCCCCCACCCCCTGGGTGTACCATAATTCATATTGTCCAGTGAGACACATCTATAGCCCAGAGTCATCAATCATGTTCTCCAGTAAGATATTTGCACAGCAGAAACTTCAGTCACCTAGTTACTATCTTTAAAAAACTATTTATGGAATGCATTTTCCATTTCCAAGCTGCCCTACTGCTCTTTCAAACCCCTTTTCCCTCTCCCTTTCTGTTGGCAAATCTAAAAAGATCTTAGAAATATTTTTTGAGTTGACATCAGGAAGATGCCACAAAGGGAGGCATCACTTCCCACATATGGGTGAGGGTTTGCTTTCATTAATATTTAAAAAAATTAAAAATATGTGATGCCTATTTTAGGGTTAAAATTAGAGTTTTGTTCTGGTCCCCTCCCAAAAAGGGCAAGAAACTAAGAGATGCCTTCATAAATGTAGGAGAAGAGCAAGCAGAGGTGGGGGCAGAATTAAATGTGTCATTTGCTTAGAATCCTTATGCTGCCACAAACAATCGTAAATCCAGCTCTTGAATTCCTCTGATCCTTTATCTAGGCCAGGGGTTGGCAACCTTCAACAGTCAAAGAGCCACAAAGGTCCTAACCGGAAGCCCCTCATTTAATTCTGGATCCAACCAGAAGTCCGGTTCCCCCACCATAGTCTTCTCCTAGCGCAGCAACCTTTTTCCTCTACCTGTCCTAACCAAAAGCCCTATCAATTGTGGAGCCAACCGGAAAACCAACCCCTTGCCATAGAGTCTTCTCCTGAAATGCTGTGCTCCCCCCCCCAAAAAAAGAGGCTCCTCTCAAAATTGTGATGCCAATCAGCAACAAGGAGCCAAAGCAGAGGGATGAAAGAGCCACATAAGGCTCCAGAGCCTCAGGTGGCCAACTCCTGATCTAGGACCAATTTTGTGCTGACCATTAGTTGACTGGACTTTGGTACAGACTAGGTGACTTTTGTATGGGCTGGAAATAAATCTTCTGTGCTACAACTTGAAATGTGGTCCAGATTCTTTGTGCCTGACAATAAACCACAACCCATGGTGGAGGGCCAATGTGATTCTAGGTGTCAACTTATAAAGCATTTTGTATATACTGTTTCGTAGTTGTCAACAGAAAGAAGGGGGGGAGTTTCAAAGAGCAGGTAGCAGTGTGGAATCGAAAGTACATTCCATTCATATTTTCTTCAGAGACTGATTAGATAACTGAAGCTGCTGCCCTGCAAAAATCTAATTGGAGAGCATGATTGATGACTGTTAGCTATGGACGTGTTTCATTGGATGATACACCCAGAGGGGTGGAGTGGGGGAAGCAGGATCAAGGGTGACAGTGAATTACGTATTTCAGAGTCGGCTATGCCCAGGCTAATGCCAGAATCTGACACCAGGGCCACTGTTGCCCACCCCCTCTAGCCTAGGACATCCATCAATCAACTCTTTTTTTTTTCCCAATAATTTTTATTGTTATTTTCCAACTTTAAAACATGTTAATCTTAATTTTAACAGTACTGTGTCATCATTAATATACACATTGTTATACAAACCAATCTCATTTAAATATCTACATTTATATATCTTTATATACATTTGTATATTTTTGTCTGTAACTTTCTTATTTCCTTTTATCTTTGTTTTTCTTACTCAACCAATTATACCAATTATACCAAATTTCACAATAATCTGACTCCTCTTTGTCTTTTAGTTTTAAGGTCAATTTATCCATTTCAGCACAATCTAAGATTTTTTGAATTATTAATTCCTCCGAAGATATATTATTTTGATTCCAACATTGTGTGTATACTATCTTTGATGCTGTCAAAATACATAGTAGAATATACCTAATTTTCTTCCTATACTTCCTCTTCTTCCATCAACTCTTAAGTGTACACTCAGCATCTCCAGAGGGCACCAGGATTTGCGGTTAAAGAAGCAGGAAGCAAAGTTGTGAGGTGCTGTCATGTAACCTTGTGTTGTTTTCTTGCGGTCTCTGCAGGCGCCTGCTTTTTCCTGCTCTTGTCACCTTCCTCATAGCAACGCTGACTTTCCCACCTGGTTTCGGGCAATTCATGGCAGGCCAGGTAAGTTTTCAATCCCCAAAGTGGACTTCTCCAATCTGGCTTCATGCAATTACAGGTAGTCCTCGGCCAAAACTGAGGCCAAAATTTCTGCTGTTAAGCGAGACAGTTGTGAAGTGAGTTTCGCCCCATTATACAACCTTTCTTGGCCAGTTGTTAAGTGAATCACTGTAGTTCTTAAGTTAATAACATGATGGTTAAGTTATGTTATGGTTAACGGCTTCCCCATTGATTTTGCTTGTCAAAACGATGCAAAAGGGGATCATATGACCCTGGGAGATTGCAACCATCATAAATATGAGTCCATTGCCAACTGTCATGTTCCTGTTGGAATCTGATTCCAAGGGAGAGGTGGAACAGCTGACAGGGAGTAGGAGTGTGGCTCCAGTGGCTGTGGGGGAAATGGAAAGGGCACAGTCCAGCTGGGCATTCGGAGGAAGACCCAGGGCCATCCCCTCTTCATCCTAGGACATTCAGGGAGGAATGGATAAGGGAGCAACGTGAGTTGCATGGTTTATGGGGGAGGAAAGGGCTCTGATCCCCTTCATTGGCTGCAGCTGGGAAGACTGTTTAAAAGAGCAAACTGCGCACTGCAAAGTTGCTGGAAGCAAAGCATGAAATTATTCTGGTTTGTCAAGCCTTATCTGAGTTCTGATAACACACTGAGTTCCCAAGTGTGTGTGCTTCATTATCTTTTGATGTCTTCAATCGCTTATCCTGCCTTGTCTCATTAATTGCTGCAGTGTGGTTTGTGTTGGTTTTTATTTATAATTTATATGTACTTTGAGTTTGGACAGAATTTCTCCCTGTTTTGGGGAGAGTTTTTTTTTCTCCAGCCGATGATAACAGGACATTGGGGGTGAAGTTGGAGGTATTAAAGGGATTTTACTTATTTTTGTGACTTCGTTGCTTTTGTGCCTCGTCATCACATCAAGAGTCTGAATTTGGATCATGTGACCATGGGGATGCTGCAACAGTCATCAGAATGAAAACTGGTCATAAGTTCCTTTTTTCAGTGCCATTATAACTTTGAACGGTCACTAAATGAAGTGCTGAAAGTCAAGGACTACCTGTCACAGAGTTGGAAGGACCTTTGGAGGTCTTCTAATCTAACCCCCTACTCAGGCAGGAAGTCCAATACCCTTTCAGACAAATGATTGTCTGTCTAATCTCTTCTTAGAAACCTCCAATGTTGGAGCCACCCACAGCTTTTGGAGCCAAATCATTCCACTGTTTAATCTTCTGGAAATTAAATCCAAAGTTCTGGCTGGTTGAACTGTAAGGCCTAGGACAGTGGTGGCTAACCTTTTTTGGGCTCCCGTGCCAAAAATTGTGCGCGCGCTTGCACACTTGCACTCGCATGCCAGCACCCAGAAGGCAATGCTCCCCATGCCCCCTATACATGAGCGTGCAATCACCCCACCACCACCCCTTTACCTGCCCAGCGCCTCACAGCTGATTTTTGGCTGGTTTGAGGCCTTTTTCTGCCTTCCAAAGGCTTGAGGAAGGCTTCTGCAGGCTTCTGCAAGTTTTGTAGGCCGAAAACTAGCCCTGTTTCATCACTTTCTGTTTTTCCAAAAATACCGGAAGTGACGAAACGGGGCTAGTTTTCGGCCTACAAAGCTTGCAGAAGCCTTCCTCAAATCCTTGAGAGGCTGAAAAAGGCCTCAAATCAGCCAAAAATCAGCTGTGAGGCGCACACATGCGCAGTGAGGTAAGTTTGCCTGCAGCTCGTGTGCTAGCACAAATGGCTGTGCGTGCCATCTCACGGGACTAGGACAAATCAACACAAACATTTTGGCACTTATTACGTCTTTAACCTTCTCCCTTTTCCCTTTCAGCTCACCCAGAAGGAAACCCTGGTTACCTTGTTTGATAACCGCACATGGGCCAAGCAGGGCTTGGCGGAAGAATTTGAATTTGGTGGCGTTTCAGAAGCCTGGAAACACCCTCGTGCCAACGTCTTTGTCACCTTGGTGGTTTTCATCCTGATGAAGGTGTGTTGTGAGTTTGTGACAACTCTGGATATAACTGTCGTGGCCCGTCGGCAACTAGTGGAGCTGGCAGCAGAGTCGGACAGTGAGGAGGTTGGGGAGGAACCTGGAGGCTGAGGGAGGCTCAGGCGAGGACTCTGCGTCAGAGGCAGAGATGGGGCCAGGGCAGTCTGACAGTTATCAGCTGCCTTCGGAGTTGGACAGCAGCGAAGCAAAGGAGCAGCTGGAGCCTGTTCCCAGCCTGCACATGCACAGAGCTGCCAAAAGAAAAGAACATTTACAAACTAAGGGTCGACGTGAGAGTAAAGCTATAGGTGGATCCCTGTGGACCCTCCCATAAGGATTAAAAGAGAAGCCAAAGGGGAGGGGGCTTTTGCAGGAAACAATTTGTTTGTTGCAGCAATGTGAAGATTTGTCTGTGCATCTCAGAGACTCTGCTGAGTCCTTCCTTGTCAGCACTGTGTTTGAACATATTTACTTGGTAGCTCTCCAAACTAGATAAGGTCTGTGCTCCGAATTAGACCCTTGAAAGACTGTTTGCCAAGCCTTTGGCTGAATGTGAACGCAAGAAATTCACCTTCGTTTAATAAAAGAGGTTTTGCCGGGACAAAGAGTCTGCTTAGTGCTTTTGGGGGAAGCCTACGTCAGAACAGTAACCCTGTCTCTCTCTGGGATGTCTCCCCAGTGGCATCTGGGAATAGGAACATCTAATTTCCAAAATCTGTTGGTATTGTGGAATTCTTGATGCTCCCTAGGCTTGATTATTTTCTAGCAGACATTTCATTACCCAACTAGGTAACGTCATCAGTGCAAGAAGGGAGAAGGGGTTTGTTCTTTGTTTATATATAGTTTCCCTCTCAGTGTTGGAGGGGGTGTTGTTTTCTTCTTCATGGCTCCTTGACTGCATTGTTGTTTATTATTTGGTTGTTTTTCTGAGTTGGTGGTTCTCTGATTGAGATATTGTTTATTGATTGATCATTGCTTAGCATTGATTGTGATGGTAATCTCTGCTTATCTGGGTGTTAGTGCTGAACAAGGAGAGCAACTGTCTTCCCTGGAATAGAAAGTGCCTCAGACCACATTCTTCTGTGTTATGAAAGATGAATAAAAGGATGGAAATAACACAATCATGAGTTCTGATAAATGAGAAGATATCAAGCATGTGGGAGGTACTAAGAAGAAAACTGCAATCCTGGCTTTTCTCTCCATAAAGAGAAAATATTCACATAACAAGTTTAAGCAAAAGGTCTGTCAAAGAAATGGTACATCATCTACGTTGGTTGACAATGAACCTTTATTCGCCTTGTATGACAACTTGTTATTGTAAACCCAATTTGCTTGATGAGAATATGGTCTAATGCATTGTGCAACCCTCGAAATGGCCTAATTCAGTAACCAGATGAAGGAAGTTGACAAACCCTGCAATGTGGGGAAATTAGATTAGGCTTTTCTTCCTGATCAGCTAGTTTCCTAAGGGCGGGAAAGCTTTCGTCATGAGTGAACATTGAAATGTGTGACCCTTTCTCGCATAGCTTGAAATAGCTGGAAATGCTGCACCCTGTCATTTAAATGCAGAAATAACCTGTTTTCCCTGAAAATAAGACCTATCCCCCAAATAAGACATAGCATGTTTTATGCACATACCTAATATAAGCCCTACCCCCAAAATAAGCCCTACTTAAGAGTCTGCGCAGCCAGCCAGCTGCCCATTCCATCTGGTTGCTCGCGATGCCGAGTTACCCCGCACGCCCCACACCAGCTTATCTCAGGGCCCCCGCAGCCAGGCCATCCACGCCTTCACCCCGCCTCATGGTGGCACTACCAACAGGCATGTGTAGCAGAAGCCCACATAGCCACCAGCCCACTTCTGCTTGCTTGTGCAATAGAGCAGGAGGACAAGTGGCATGTTGCCGCAACAGAACAGGAGGACGAGTGGTGTGTTGCCGCAGTTGCGAGGTGAGACATGTGTCGGGGCATGGATGGTTTGGCTGCAGGGGCCCTGAGGTAAGTCAATGTGGGGCAGCTCCATCCCTCGCCTCATGGTGGTAGCACTGGTGTGCCGCGCAGCCTCCTGCCCTGCCACGAGCAAGCAGAAGTGGGCCTCCCCTACATGGGAAAAAATAAGATACCCCCTCAAAAATGAGTCCTACTGCTTATTTTGGGTTCCAAAAGAAAATAAGACCCAGTCTTATTTTCGGGGGAACACGGGTAAGATAATAGACATACAAATCTTGTTTTCCAACAGAGGAATTAAGCCAGGATCTACACTATTTCAGAAGTTCAGGGAAGAGACTTCCAAAGCAATGGAGGAAGTACACAGAGGTATACAGTTAGTCCTCAACTTACGACCATTTGTTTAGTGGGTTTCAAAATTACAACGACATTTAAAAAAGTGACCTACAACTGTTTTTCACACAACCGTTGCAGTATCCCATTGGTCACATGATCACAATTCAAATGCTTGTCAACTGATTCATATTTATGATGGTTGCAGCATCCCAGGGTCATGTAATTGCCTTTTGCGACCTTCTGACAAGTAAAGTCATTGGGGAAGCCAGATTCACTTAACGACAGTGTTGCTAACTTATCAACTGCAGTGATTCACTTAACCACTGTCACAAAAAGAAAGTTGTAAAATGGGGGCAAAATGTCTTGCGTAGCCACAGAAATTCAGGGCCCAGCTGTGGTCATAAGTGAAGGACTATCTGTCATTGGCAGGTAATCATCAAAGGGAAGGGGAGTTGGTTTTGCCTTTTCAACATAAGACTAACTTTATAGATCTAGGGATTTTTTCAGGGGGAGGGGAGAGGGAGACAGAAAAAGTAGTCATATGAGTAGCATCAGGCGAACCGGTATAATGTTATAATTTTCGGCAAACCGGCAAATCCAACCCCTGGCTGGCCCCACCTACCCTGCCCCATCCCTCCCAGGAGTCTCCACACAACCTGTTTTGGATGCCAGGTAAGTGTAGGGCCCGTGTGGAGGTTCAGGGAAGACAAAGAACAGGCCACCCAGAGGCTCTGGAAGTTTCCGGACTCCAGAGGGCCACCGGAGCTCGAGGTGGTCATTTTAGAATAGAATAGAATAGAATAGAATTCTTTCATTGGCCAATCACAAGGAATTTGTCTTGGCGCAAATGTTCTCAGTATACATAAAAGAAAAGATATATTCATCAAGAGTCAAGAATCATCAGGTACAACACTTATAGGGTACAATAAGCAATCAAATCATACGAGGAAAAAGTCCACATAAATTGTAGGATACGAGCGACAAAGTTACAGTCATATAGTCACAAGTGGGAGGGGATGGGTGATAAGGAGTGATGAGAAGATTAACAGTAATAGTAGTGCAGACTTTGTAAATAGTTGGACAGTGTTGAGGGAATTATTTGTTTAGCAGAGTGACGGCTTTCGGGAAAAAACTGTTCTTGTGTCTAGTTGGTGTGCAGGGCTCTATAGCGTCGTTTTGAGGGAAGGAGTTGAAACAATTTATGTCCGGGATGTGAGGGGTCTGTAGATATTTTCACAGCCCTCTTTTTGACTCGTGCAGGATACAGGTCCTTGATGGAAGGCAGGTTGATGGTAATTGTTTTTTCTGCAGTCCTAATTACTCCCCAGAGTCTGGGTCTGACCTGTTGGGTTATAGAACCAAAACAGACAGTTATATTTTTGCCCTTCCGGAGACTCGAAAGCTTCTGGAGCCCGGGGAGGACGAAAATGCCACCAGCACCCCCGCCATGGTGCAGGAGGCCAACTAGGCCACAACCACTATGGCTACGCCCACTCAGCAACTGGGCAGAACAACCCCTTGTTAAAATTTTTGAAGCCTATCCCTGAGTAGCATATCAGTGGGAGAAAAAAAAAAACTAGAATAAGAAGTTGTAATGATTGAAGGGCATTAAAATGATCGCCGAAGGTGGCAGGAAAGCATCTGGAGGGAGGGAAGGAAGGAGACGGATAAATGAAAAATTAATATCTCCGTCAGATTGGATCGCTGGAAGACAAACAGAAAGAAGGAGTAAAGTCAAGAGCTCTTCTGTTCATCCTAGATCATGAGATGTGGATTAACAAGGCCACTTCAATTGTCACATTAAGATAAATGATGAAAAAGTTAAAATAATGAGAAATCGGAGACAGAAATCTTTGTTAAATTTGGATGGTTTTTACAGTTTACCTCAATTGCAATAGATTATAATATGACAGTAGAATGCCTCACATATACAATACATTTCTACATAGGTCGTAGAATAACAGAGTTGGAAGGGACCTTGGAGGTCATATAGTTCAACCCCCTGCTCAAGCAGGAGAGTCTATTCCAAATATTAGCCTCCACCTACGACCATGATGGCAAACCTATGGCACGCGTGGCACAGGCAAACTTTCCTCACTGCACATGTGTACGCCTCACAGCTGATTTTTGGCCTGTTTGAGGCCTTTTTTGGTCTCCCAGAGGCTTGAGGAAAGCCTTTGCAGGCCGAAAAATAGGCCCATTTCATCACTTCCTGTATTTCTGGAAATACTGGAAGTGACGAAACGGGCCCATTTTTCGGCCTGCAAAGCCTGCAGAAGCTTTCCTCAAGCCTCTGGGAGGCCGAAAAAGGTCTTAAACAGGCCAAAAATTGGCTTGGAGGCGCAGTGCAGGTAAGGGGGCGGCGTTGGAGGGGGTTGCGTGTGCATGCACAGGGAGCATGGGGCCACATGCACATTGCATTCTGGTTGCTGGCATGCAAGCGTGCACAATTTTTGGCACAGCAGGAGCCCAAAAAGGTTAGCCACCACTGACCTCGGATCAAACTTGCAGCCACCTGATTGTGAGACGAGAGCTCTACCTCTAGGTCACATGTACATTTTAAATCTTAGCCTATTTTTTTGTGTATTTATATCTTTATATAATTATCAAATAACCAAAGTGACATACANCACAAGTACATTTTAAATCTTAGCCTATTTTTTTGTGTATTTATATCTTTATATAATTATCAAATAACCAAAGTGACATACATGGTAACGAATAAAGTCATTAAAATGTATGTTGGTTTGGTTATTTGATAATGTTTGCTAATCATAATTCAGTATACTAGTTCCAGTAGTTCAGTGGACAACAAGAAAAATTCTAAATTAGTTCAGTTTCTTTCAAGCTGGCAATGACCCAACTAGTTGTTTTTTCGATCCCCAGTTCAAGTCCTTTTCTATCCTGGCTTCCCATTTTTTTCCTCTTGTTCCAAACCCCCCTTTTTTTTAAACAAAAACCAAAGTTCAGGTATTCCTTAACTTACAACCATTAATTTAGTGACCGATCAAAGTTACTACAGGGCCGAAACGAGTGATTTATGACCATTTTTCATACAACCATTGCAGCATCCCCATGGTAACATGACCAAAATTCAAACACTTGGCAACCGGTTCCTATTTATGGCGGTTGCAGCATTCCAGGGTTATGTGATCCCCTTCTGACAAGCAAAGCCAATGGGGAAGCCAGATTCACTTAACAACCACATAACTAAGTTAACAATGGCAATGATTCGCAAGAAAGGTAGTAAAATGAGGCAAAACTTACTTAGCAACTGTCTTCCTTAACAACATAAATGTTGGGCTCAATTGTGGTCGTAAGTCGAGGATGGAGCTGAACAGATAAGTCTCCTATCTCCCTTTTGATTTGGAGGAAGAGATGCCATAAATTAGCTTTCTGGAACCCCAGTGCCTTTTAGAGACATAATCTGCACCAGGCTTCGTCAAACTTAATGAAACAAAAAATTATTTTAAAAGCAAAACCTATTTTAATGCAACACTGGGAATTACTTTCATTCCTGGCCAGAACAAATTATAAACAGTTCCCCCAGATAAGAGCATGCCTTTCAGTGGTGCAGAATGCTGCCAAAAAACAGAAGTCCAATTAATTAGAACACAAACCAACCAAAGTCCCAGAAAAAAACCAACCAGAGTTCACAGAGCTTGAAGAAGGACGGGGAAATTACTGAACTACTTTGCTTCCTGCAAAGCATTCGTCATTGAGGTCTGACTTTTATCCCTTATGGGAGGGGCAATCACCTCCNTTGCTTCCTGCAAAGCATTCGTCATTGAGGTCTGACTTTTATCCCTTATGGGAGGGGCAATCACCTCCCAGCCTTACTCTCGAGTCGCTCCTTCTGCTTCAGCTGCTCTCGCCTTATGGCAGCTCTGCACACACACGCATTGGGAACAGGCTCCCCTGGTTCTTCTGCCTTGCTACTGCCAGACTCCGGAGTTTCCGGAGTCAGCACCCCACTCCCAGGTGGTCTTGGCCCCATCTCTGCATCGGATGCAGGACCCTCGTCCGAGTCTTCCCCAGACTCCCTGCCTGGTCCCCTTTCTTCTCCATTGTCCAACTCCGCTGCCGTCTGCACCGGCTGCTGGAGAATCACAACAACCAGCCCCAGTCTTGAAGCCAATACAAGTAATCCTTGATTTATGACCTCAATGGAACATCATTAAATCAGTGTGGTTGTGAAGTAAGGCATCACATGACCGCACCCAGTTTTACAAACTTTTTTGCCACAATATGTAAGGGGGAAATCTCATGTGACCACAGCTTGCAATCTTCTCTGCCGGCTCTCCATTTTTTAAATTTCTATTCCAGTTTTTTTTTTGTTCTATTTATTTTTCACGTTGCTGTACTGCCCGTCTCCCTCAAAGTGAGACTCTATTCTTCACTGTCAGCTGGGAAGATCACAGGAGGCGATCGTGCGACCCAGAATTCCATGACCGTCATAACTGTGAGCTGATGGCTAAGCACCTCCATCGTGATCCTGTGGGGTTCCTGCAGCAGTCATTTCATAAATTGACGGACCTTTCATTATCATTCCGATCATATCTCAAGACCTAAAATGGACACCTAACATCAAAAACGTCATCAAAAAAAGCACAATAAAGAATGTTCTTTCTGTGCCAATTCAGAAAGCTCAAACTGCCCAAAGAGCTGCTGATCCAGTTCTACAGAGGAATGATTGAGTTTGTCATTATACCTCAATAACTGTCTGGTTTGGTTCTGCAACCCAACAAGACAGACCCAGACTTCAGAGGATAATTAGGACTGGAGAAAAAACAATGGCTACCAACCAGCCTTCCATGGAGGACCTGTATCCGGCACGAGTCAAAAAGAGGGCTGTGAAAATATTTGCAGACCCCTCAAATCCCAGACATAAACTGGTTCAACTCCTTCCCTCAAAACAACGCTATCGAGCACTGCACACCAGAACAACTAGACACAAGGACAGTTTTTCCCTGAATGTCATCAATCTCAGTGGTGGGATTAAAAATGTTTTACTCCTGGTTCTGAGGATGTGGCTTGGTGAGCGTGGCATGGTGGGCACGGCAGGGGAAGGATATTGCAAAATTCCCATTCCTGGGGGAAGGTTACTGCAAAATCTCCATTCCCTTCCCACCCCACTAACCTGCTTTCCAGCTCTGTTCTCCTGTGCAGGGCAACCAAAGAAGACCCAGCCAATCAGCTGAGACTTGGGAGGCAGAGAATAGATGGGGGCAGGGTCAGTCAGAGGCGTTATTTGCCGGTTCTCCGAACTAATCAAAATTTCCACTACTGCTTCTCCAGAACTGTTCAGAACTGGCTGAATGCCCCCTCTGATCACTCTGCTAAACAACTAATTCCAGCAACTCTGTCAAACTATTTACTAAGACTGTATCACTATTATTTTTCTCATCTTTCCTATTACCTATCTCTTCCCACTTATGAGTATAGCCTTGTTGCTTATATCTCTTTGATTTATATTGTTTTACTTGTTTCCTAGTGTCATTTTGTTGCTTATTTAGTACCCTATGACGATCATTAAGTGTTGTATCTTATGATTCTTGACAAATACATTTTTTCTTCTTTTTATGTACACTGAGAGCATTTGCACCAAAGGCAAATTCCTTGTGTGTCCAATCACACTTGGCCAGTAAAATAATTCTATTCTATTCTTAAGTGCAAAAGTCCAGTTGGAAGTTGGAAGTCAAAGAATCACTGGACGAATGGTCATAAGTCAAGGACTATCAATGCCATCAATAGGCCTGCTGGCTGGAGGCTGTAGCAACTGTAGGCTAAACCCCCTGACCCCAAACCAGGGAAGCCAGTACAGAGAATCACTCTCTCCTGCTAATCAACATTTGTCCTTTTGTCTTCCTTCAGTTCTGGATGTCGGCTTTGGCGACCACCATCCCTGTGCCTTGCGGGGCATTCATGCCCGTCTTTGTCATTGGTAAGTACAGCCTCTGAGCCGTGTTCTCCCCCTTTCTTTGCCACCCACTTTGGAGCTGCATCCTTTCTTGATATCGCCCTCTGTTTGAGCCCGACCTTCTCCAGGCAAAATACAGATAGTCCTGAGTAGAGTGGAGTGGAGTGGAGCGGATTGGGATAGGATAGGTTAGGAATAGAATAGGAAATAAAATAGAATAGAACAGAACAGAACAGAACAGAATAGAATAGAATAGGAAATAGAATAGAATAGAGTAGAATAGAATAGAATAGAATAGAATAGGAAATAAAATAGAATAGAACAGAATAGAACAGAATAAAATAGAATAGGAAATAGAATAGAGTAGAATAGAATAGAATAGAATAGAATAGAATAGAATAGAATAGAATAGAATAGGAAATAAAATAGAATAGAACAGAACAGAATAGAATAGAATAGAATAGAATAGAATAGGAAATAGAGTAGAATAGAATAGAATAGAATAGAATAGGAAATAAAATAGAATAGAACAGAATAGAACAGAATAGAATAGAATANGGAGGCAAGCAGTTCCACTGATTAATTCTTCCAGCTGTCAGGAAATTTCTCCTTAGTTCTAGGTTGCTTCTCTCCTTGATGAGTTTCCATCCATTGCTTTTTGACCTGCCCCCAGGTGCTTTGGAGAATAGCTTGAGCCCCCTCCTCTCTGTGGCAGCCCCTCAAATATTGGAAGACTGCTATCATGTCTCCCTAGTCCTTCCCCTCATTAGATTAGACATACCCAATTCCAGTCCTTCAGAAATTGCAACAGCACTGAAAAAAGTGACTTGTGACCTTTTTTCATACTTGTCACCACTGCAGCATCCCCAGGGTCACATGGTCAAAATTCAGACGCTTAGCCACTGACTCATATTGATGACGGTTGCACCATTCCGTGGTCACATGATCCACTTTTGCGACCTTCTGACCAGCAAAAGCGATGTGGAAGCCGGATTAACCTAACAGTCACGTTACCAACTGAACACCTGCAACAGTGACCACTCTGTTATTCTGTTATTGCAAGGGGTTTACAGCTAGTCCTCATCTTATGACTGCCATTGAGCCCAAAGTTTTAGTTTGCTAAGCTAAAGAGAGATGGGTTAAGTGAGTTATGCCCCATTTTACGACTTTTTCTTTTGACAGTTGTTCAGTGAAATCCTGCTGTTCTTAAATCAGTAACATAGTGCTTAAGCGAATCTGGCTTTCCCGTTGACTTTGTTTGTTAGAAGGTCACAAAAGGGGATCCCACGACTCCAGGATACTGCAACCATCATAAATATGAGTCAGTTTTCAAACTACCTTAATTTTGATTGCATGACCACAGGGATGCTGCAACGGTTATCAGTGTGAAAAACTGTCATAAGCCCCTTTTTTTAAGTACTGTTGTACAGGGCTGGCCTTCAAAAATTTTTGCAAAGGGTTCTCTGCCCGATGGCTGGGGGGGGCGTGGCCATGGTGGGTGTGGCCTAGTCTATCTGCAGGGGGGGGTATTTTTGTCCTCCCCAGGCTCTGGAACATCCAGGAGGGCGAAAATTGCTCTCTGGATGCCATAAACGGGCCCATTTCCAGCCTTCCTGAACTTCCAGGAAGCCCATGTCAACTCAGAAAATATTTCTATGGTCTTTTTAGAGTTGCTAATAGAAAAAGAGGGGGGAGCATTGCAGCATCTTGCAAACCGAAAGTGCATCCATAAATAGTTTTTCAAAGATAGTAACTAGGTGACTGAAGTTTCTCCCATGCAAATATCTTACTGGGGAGCATGATTGCTGACTCTTGACTATGGATGTGTCCCATTGGAGAATATGAATTACAATACACCCAGGGGGTGGGGGAAAACCAGGGTCATGAATGATGTGTCTCGGAGTAGGCTACACCCAGGCAGTGCCAGACATGTTAACTTCCAATAAATCCTTTTGAGGTTTTGGAAGTTTGGCTCGAGACTCATGATTTAAATGGGGAGGTAACTGCCGGAATCCTGACAGCCGTTTTTTTTGCCCTCCCCGAACCTCCGTGCACGCCCTGCAATTTACCTGCATCCAAAATGGGCTGTGTGGGGACTCCTGGGAGGGGAGGGGCAGGGTGGGGGGGAGGGGCAGGAGTGGGATTGGGGGCTTCTCTGAACTGCACAGAATCTTAACTATGGGCTCTCCTGAACCCCAGCAGCCCACCCCTGCGTGTTGTAACTTTGAACAGTGACTAAATGAACTGTTGTAAGTTGAGGATTACCTTTATTTAAGGGGACTTTTTTGTCTTCTGGGAAGGCAGCCAATAGGTTTCCTTTGATTCCCCCAGCCCAGACCCAGAAAATTGGTTTCTCCTTCCTCCCGAGACCAGAGAAAGTCCCTCATCTGTCTGTCTTCTCCTTTCTCACCCTTCTGAGTTTTCCTCTCTTTGCAACAGGGGCAGCTTTTGGGAGGCTGATGGGCGAGAGCATGGCAGCTTGGTTCCCCGATGGCATTCACACTGACAGCAATATCTACCGCATTGTGCCAGGGGGTTACGCAGTGGTAGGTAAGAGAGGCACCTTTTCTTCTATTTCTCCCAAAAAAATTCAGGAGGGTTGGTTCCATGAAGAACGGGCTTCACCACCTCAGTTAAAGCATGAGCAGCTGCATTCACACAATAGTTTGGTTGGCTGAGCTGTTTCTGGAGCTGCAAGAGAAAGAGAAAGAACTTTAAAATAGTAGCAAAGAAAGAGAGAAGTGTTTCAATGTTGGTCTTACAGGGGAAGAAGGACCTCACTTCCATCTCATAAATGGGCAGAATGAGATTCAAATAGCTCTTGGAGAGCCCACTCCAATAGCATCACATGAAGTTTTAATAATTTGTCATTGGTTTTAAGGATGGCAGGTTGTAATTGTTAGTTGTGTTTAACTATGTACACCATTCATAGAGTCTCATGCAAGTGAGATGAGTGGCCATATAAGTTGGATCGATGAGAGAGAGAGAGAGAGATTAGATAGGTAGGTAGGTAGGTAGGTAGGTAGATAGATAGATAGATAGATAGATAGATAGATAGATAGATAGATAGACAGACAGACAGACAGACAGACAGACAGACAGACAGACAGACAGACAGACAGACAGACAGACAGAGCCACAACACCCATGGTTTCTCAGTGGTTAGAATGCAGCATTGCAGGCTAACTCACTGCTCACTGCCAGCAGTTCGATCCTCACCGGCTCAGGGTTGACTCAGCCTTCCATCCTTCCAAGGTCGGTAAAATGAGGATCCAGATTCTCAGGCGCAAATATGGTGACTCTGTAAGCCACTTAGAGAGGGCTGGAAAGCACTGTGAAGCGGTATGTATGTCTAAGTGCTATTGCTATTGATTTCCAGTTTCCAGCACAAAAATAGCCATTGGAGCACTAAATGACCATCTTTAAAAAAAACAGTCTTAACTTCAAAAATGGCCATCGAGCACAAGGATTTATTACCATAATTCCCTGCTTGGTTATTGTCATAAGTCGAGGAGGACCTGTACCTGTACCTAGAGCAGCTCTTAATATGCTTTCCAAGTGTCCCAAGGGCTCGACTGTTGGTTCTGTCTAGTCGGTCCAGCCTGGCAACCTGTTTGAAAGAGAACCAAAAATATCTCTAAATGTGAATCTCAAATGTTGGGCCCCTCTTCCAGTGGTGGGATTCAAAAAAATTTACTACCAGTTCTGTGGACGTGGCTTGGTGGGCATGGCAGGGGAAGGATACTGCAAAATCCCCATTCCCTCCCCACCCCACTAACCTGCTTTCCAGCTCCGTTCTCCTGTTCAGGGCAGCAAAACAAGGCCCAGAGAATCAGCTGGGACTCCGGAGACAGAGAATAGATGGGGGTGAGGCCAGTCAGAGGTGGAATTTGCTGATTCTCCGAACTACTCAAAATGTCCGCTACCAGTTCTCCAGATCCTGTCAGAACCTGCTGAATACCACCTCTGTTGCGAGCCCAATCGGATGCCTTCCCCATCTCCTAATGCAGAAAGTGATACTGCTCTACTCTGACATGGCTCCCTCTCTTCCTCCCAGGTGCTGCTGCCCTCTCTGGGGCCGTCACCCACACAGTCTCGACTGCCGTCATAGTCTTTGAGCTGACCGGCCAGATCTCACACATCCTGCCAGTTATGATTGCGGTGATCCTCGCTAACGCCGTGGCCCAGAGTTTACAGCCTTCCCTCTACGACAGCATCATCCGGATCAAGAAACTGCCGTACCTGCCAGAGCTGGGTTGGGGACATCAGGAGTAAGTGTGCACGGATGTGGGCGAGACCAGGGGCAGGCTTCAAAAATTTTAGCAATGGGTTCTCTGCCTGTTTGCTGGGTGGGTGTGGCCATGGTAGGTATGGCCTAGTCGGCCTCCTGCATCACTGGGGAGGCATTTTTGCCCTCCCTGGGCTCTGGAGGCTTTCCTTGATCCTCCAGGAGGGTAAAAACAGAATGAGCCCATTTCCAGCCTTCCTGAACTTCTGGGAAGCCCATTTTTTACCCTCCATGAGCCTCCATGCGGTACCTGCATCCAAAATGGGCCATGTGGGGACTCCTGGGAGGGGAGGGGCAGGGTGGATAGGGCCATCCAGGAGTGGGATTTGGAGGTTCTCCGAACTCACAGAATCTTAGCTAGGGGCTCTCCCAAACCCCTGCGAACCCCTAGCAAACCATCCCTGGGTGAGACCCGTACTTAGGGTTGTGATTCTGTGGGGAGTTGGGTGAATAGCGCTCTGAATAATGTGTATGCTAGCCAGAGCTGATGAAAGCTACAATTCAAAAAAGAGTAGGAATAAAAAATACTCGTGTTATGAATGGAATGGCGCCTGCCCATTCCATTCGTAACCTGAGGATTTGTGAGAGTGAATCTTGTACCTTGAAGGGGATCACTCCCTCCTTTTGCCCAAGCATTTTCTAATCGAATGTGAGGCTTGTTAAGTGCACATGCGGAATTTCAGGGTGAGGAAGGCCATGGGGGGCCTAGCGATGGAACACCTAAGTCCTCCCCAACCCACTGAAATACCTCATGCTCCCCACAATTGCTTCCCCCCCCAACCTGCCACACCGAATCACTTACCTTGTGAAAATCTAGGAAGCAGTCTCCTCTCCAGCCTCTCAGCCACGTGCGCCCCTCTGATGCTCCTGTTCAGGCCTCCACGGGCCTCCCCTGGTCTGTTGCAGGCCTAAATGGAACTTCCAGAGGCCCAGATCTGACCTACGATGCAACCTTTGGCAACCTTCTGAAAGCAAAGTCAATGGGGAAGCCAGATTCACTTAGCAACCATGTTACCAATTTAACAAGAGCAGTGACAAGGTCATGAAATGGGGGAAAACTCACTTGTCAACTGTCTCACTTAGCAACAGAAATGTTGGGCTCAATTGTGGTCATAAGTCGAGGACTACCTGTAATTTAATGCATGGAGAGTAGGTTAAATCAATGATCAAGTTAATTGTGTAAATCCAGCCAGCTTGTTTGCATTTTCAGGAAGTACAACGTACGTGTGGAGGACATCATGGTGCGTGATGTGCGTTATATCACCCTGAACTGTAGGTACCGGGATCTTCAGGATGTGTTACACAGCACCAAGATGAAGAGCCTCGCTCTGGTGGAATCAGCTGGTAAGAGAAAAGGATGGGCAAGCAGGTGGGAAAGTGGGAGCAGCTGAGAAGTTTTAGAACTTGCCTTTTGCAAGCAAGAACTAAATACCCCCAATCTACTTTTTACAACCAGCAATAGTAATAGCACTTAGACTTATATACCCGTCCATAGTGCTTTACAGCTGTGGCCCCCAATTTTTCGGGCACCAGGGATCACTTCCAAGGAGAGAGGTTTTGTTCTGATCGAGCTCCCTGAACACGACAAACCCTCTGTAGTTACTGTAAATCAATGATTCCTTTATTAGGAGCACCAGCAGCCCCACCAAAATGTTTCTCTCTCACCACAGGCTAAAAGTCTGTCCAGCAGGGAGATGAATAGTTGTCTGCCACATTTATTCATCTCCACCTCCTGCCTTTTATCCCCAGAGGCAGGGTGGTGCATTGGTAGCAACAGTGGCTCTTCCATCCCAAGGATCAGCCCACAGATTTCCACTGCTCTCCTCTCCTCTGACTTCTGTGTATCCACACATCAGGCAATGGACCCAGTTATTCCTCCTCTTCCTCATCAGCCACCTCCGGACCTGGGGGCTGTTGACTATCTGAGGGCTGGCGGACGGCCCAGGTTCCACCTCTGTCTCTGTCTCTCTCTGTCTCTCTGTGCCAACTCCATTCCCTCTTCCCCCTCGGAGCTCTCAGGTTGCCTTGATGCTGACCCTGAGCAGGAGCACTGCTTCCTCATCTCTGCCAGCTCCTGGGCGGGCGGGTGGCTGACAGGCCACAACAAAGTAGGGGGTGTGCATGCGAAGCTCCATTTGCGCAAGTGACACAGACATATGTGCAAAACCATCCCCTTCCCAGGGGTGGGATTCTAACAGTTCGGACCAGTTCTATAGAAACGGTTCTTATGATTCTGCACAGTTCGGAAAACTGGCAAATCGCGCCCCTGACTGGTCCCGCCCCTCTCCACCTGCCCCTCCTTTCCCTGCCCAGTCAGTCCTTAGCGCGCATGCCCAACATCGCTGACTGCGTTCTCCCCTGCCCAATCACCGCTTAAGGTATTTCTTGTTTTTTTTCCCCTCCTGACAATCAGCTGTTCCTATGAATTCCCCTCACTGTCTTACTGCTTCACCCAGGAGGCTTCCCTGAGGTCCCCCGCGCTCCATTTTTTGCCTTCCTGGGCCCTAGGGAAGCTTCCTGAGATCAAAAACGCCCCCCAGGGAACTTCCCTGGGGCCCAGAAGGCCCCAAAATGGCACATGGGGGTGCTGTGCACTCCTCCAGGCTCTGTTATTTCCTTCCTGAGCCCCAGGGAATCCTTCTGGGAGCAAAAATGTCCCCCCACAGGAGGCTTCCCTGAGGCCCAGAAGGCCCAAAAAATAGGTGGGGCGGTTGCCACGCCCACCCAGTCACCTAGCTACGCCCACGGAACCGATTGTTAAAAATTTTGAATCTGGGAATCGATCCACACTTCTTATCAAGGTTGAGAAACATCGCATAAGCACACCTGGTTTTCTTTTTCTTTTTTTTTACGGCTTCTGGTGTTGCATCTCCTGAGCATTCAGATGCTCAGACTGAAGCATCGGCGCCTAAACATCAGCGCATGTGTATGTTTTCCATGGTGACAAATATAGATTCTCCCAGCTTGTCCCAATGTCTCTTCCAAAGTTGCTGATGCAATTGCTATTTTCCTAAATGCCTTTATCGATTGGTGAGTCAATTGGGGAGCTACTGACATCACTGAGCCCAAATTATAACAACATTAAAAGGCTGCACCTTGTTGCAGGTGAGAGGGGAATTAGAGAGGGGAAATGATCCTTTCAAATCGTAATTGCCAATGTGATATTTTTGGAATTCTTCTAAGATGAAGCTCGATTTGTGTGTGGGGGGATGTTATATATTATATAGCAGAGATGGGATTCAGGAGGTTCTGACCAGTTCTGGAGAACTGGTAGTGGAAATTTTGAGTAGTCCAGAGAACCGGCAAAGCACTTCTGACTGGAGATTTTACAGTATCCTTCCCCTGCCACACCCACCAAGGCATGCCCACAGAACTGGTAGTAAATAAATTTGAATTCCACCCCTGTTATATAACCAGAAAGACATCATGGCAACAAAGATACTCTTAGCACAAGGTTGGGGTCTCCAACCTTGGCAACTTTTAAGACTTGTGGACTTCAACTTCCAGACTTCCTCAGCCAGCAAAGCAAGAACTGGTAGTGGAAATTTTGAGTAGTTCGGAGAACTGGCAAATCCCACCTCTGACTATTCTCTGCCTCCCAAGTCCCAGCTGATTGGCTGGGTCTTCTTTGGTTGCCCTACACAGGAGAACAGAGCTGGAAAGCAGGTTAGTGGGTTGGGGAGCAGAGGTGGCATTCAGCAGATTCTGACCAGTTCTGGAGAACCAGTAGCGGAAATTTTGAATAGTTCAGAGAACCAGAAAATACCACCTTTGACTGCAGATTTTACAGTATCTTCCCCCTGCCATGCCCACCAAGCCACACCCACAGAACCATAGTAAAAAATTTTGAATCCCACCACTACCCCACATGGCCTGTTTTAGATGCAGGAAGGTGCAGGGCACACGTGGAGGCTCAGTGAGGGTAAAAAATGGGCCTACCAGAAGTTTGGGATGGCCAGAAATGGACTCATTTCCGGCTTCTAGATAGCCTCCAGGTGGGATTCAATTTTTTTTACTTGCGGTTCTGTGGGCGTGGCTTGGTGGGCGTGGCAGGGGAAGGGTACTGTCAAATCTCCAGTCAGAGGCGGGATTTGCCGGTTCTCCGAACGACTCACAATTTCCGCTACCGGTTCTCCAGAACTGGTCAGAACCTGCTGAGTACCACCTCTGCTCCAGAGCCCCGGGAAGCTGTTTTCGCCCTCCTGGAGGCATCAAGGAAAGCCTCTGGAGCCTGGGGAGGGCAAACCCCTGTCCCCCACTGTGATGCAGGAGGCCGACTAGGCTACACCCACCCAGCTACTGGGCAGAGAACCCTTTGCTAAAATTTTTGAAGCCCACCCCTGGTTGCAACCACCATAAATATGTGCCGGTTGCCAAGCATCCAAATTCTGATCATCTGACCACCGGAATGCTGCCGTGGTCCTCAGTGTGAAAAAGCTTAAGTCCAGGGGTAGGATTCTACCGGTTCTGTCCACTTCTGTAGAACCGGTTCCTCTGAAAAGGAGCAAACAGAGAGTATACATAGAACCGGTTCTATGTTTGCTGCTGTTTTGGCCCACCTGCATTTTCAACCGCAGCTGCTTTGCGCAACACAGCTGCGAGGTGCGCAGCGCTGCTCTGCTGTCCAGGCAGCTAGACGATGATGATATACATGTGCGCGCAGCACAAAATGTAAAATTGCCGAATTGGTAGTTACACCGGTCGGATCCCAACCCTGCTTAAGTCCAGGGGTGGGATTCAATTTTTTTAACAACTAGTTCTGTAGGCGTGGCTTAGGTGGTGGGTGTGGCTTGCTGGTCATGTGACTGGGTGGATGTGGTCAGCTCGACATCACTCACATGAAGGGGCGCTTCTCCTCGCCTGGCCTCTCATGACAGTGGGGATGCTGTAATGGTCGTAAGTGTGAAAAATGGTCATAAGTCACTTTTTTCAGTGCCATTGTAACTTTGAATGGTCACCAGTTTTAGACC